>JAVJIF010034610.1:0-100536 GCA_038442645.1 Agave tequilana
ACTCTCGTCTCTTGAATACTACATTTTTCCTAATGTTTATTCCCTATTCGGCTCTTACATGGCCTAGTTCAGGTCGATCAAGGCTGAAAGCTTGAATTTCTGTCAAACTTCCCGATTAAGACTAGAAAAAGGTTAATTGGTAGTATTTATACTTAAAAATTATGTTATATAACTCTCTAATCTTAAGAACCATGTTTTCTTCCCCTTTAGCCCTATTCAACTCTTATATGGCCGTTTAGGCCAATCGGGGATAAAATTTTGACTTTTAGTTAAACTTCCTAAGTACAACAAGAAACAAGGTTAATCGGTAGGTTTTGTATATAGAATGGTGTAATACCACTCTTGACACTTGAAAATTTTGTTTTCTCCCCGTTTAGGCCTATCCTATTCGGCTCTTATAAAGCCTAGTTCAGGCCAATCAAAGCTGAAAGTTTGACTCTTAGTCAAACTTGTCAATTATGACTAGAAATAAGATTAATTGGTTGTATTTGAATATAAAAACTATGTATTATCATTCCTGGATCTTGAGAACCACATTTTCTCCCCATTGGGCCCTCTTCAACTCATATATATCCTAGTTCAGGCCAATCAGGGTGAAAGTTTGACTTTTGGTCAAACTTTCTAATTAAGACTAGAAACAAGATTAGATGGCAGTAATTGTATATGAAAACTCTGTAATACTACTCCTGGCTCTTAAGAGCCACGTTTTCGCCATGTTTGGGCCCCTATTCGACTCTTCTAAGCCTAATTCAGGCCAATAAGGGTCGGAAGTTTGACTTTTGGTCAAATTTCCCAATTAATACTATAAACAAGGTTAATTGGATATGATTGTACATAGAAACAATATAATACTACTCCCAGATCTTGAGAACCATGTTTTCCCTATGTTTTCCCTATTCGGAACTTATTATAAGGCCTAGTCCAATCGGGGTTGAAAGTTTGGCATTTGGTCAAACTTCAAAATTAAGATTCGAAATAAGTTTAATAGATAATATTTGTACATCAAAACTATGCAATACCACTCTCGGCTCTTAAAAATCGCGTTTTCTCCCCGTTTAGGCCATATTAAACTCTTATAAGGCCTAATTCAGGCCAATCGGGACTGAAAGTTTGAGTTTTGGTCAAACTTTCTAATTAAAACTAAAAACAAGGTTAATTAGTAGCATTTATAGATAGAAACTATATAGTACCACTCACAGCTCTTCAAAACCACGTTTTCCCCCTTTTAGGCCCTATTTGGCTCTTATAAGGCGTAATTCAAACCAATCGGGGCTGAGAGTTTGACTTTTGGTCAAACTCCCCAATTAAGGCTAGAAATAAGGTTAACTGGTAGCATCGGTGTATAGAAATATATAATACCACTCTCGGCTCTTAAAAACCACATTTTCTCTCATTTGGGCCCTATTTGGCTCTTATATGGCCTAGTTCAGGCCAATCGGGAATGAACGTTTGACTTTTGGCCAAACTTTCCAATTAAGACAAAAAACGAGATAATTTGTAGTAATTGTTTATATAAACTATGTAATACTAATCTCGGCTCTTGAACACTATGTTTTCCTCCCCGTTTTGCCCTACTCAACTCTTATAAGGTCTAGTTCAGGCCAATCAGTGCTGAAAATTTAACTTTTACCAAACTTCCCCATTAACACTTGAAACAAAGTTAGTTGGAGGTAATTGTACATAGAATCTATATAATACAACTCCCAACTCTTGAGAACCACATTTTTCCCATGTTTGTTCCTTATTCGGCTCCAATAAGACCTAGTGTAGGCCAAAAGGGCTGAAAGTTTGGCTTTGGGTGAAACTTCCCAATTAAGACTTGAAATAAGTTTAACTGATAGTATTTGTACATAAAAACTATGTAAAACTACTCTCGACTCTTGAGAACCACATTCTCCCTATATTTGCTCCTTATTCGACTCTCATATGGTCTAGTTCAGGCTAATTGGGGTTGAAAGTTTGAGTTTTAGTCAAACTTCTAGATTGAAACCCGAAACAAGGTTAATTAGAAGTAATTGTGCATAGTAACTTTGTAATACTAAGTTTAATTTATAGTATTTGTACATAAAAACTATGTAATACCACTTTCGACAATTGAAAATCACGTTTTCTCCCCGTTTAGGCCATATTTGGCTCTTATAAGGCTGAGTTCAGGCCAATCAGTGTTGAAAGTTTAACTTTTGATCAACCTTTTCAATTAAGATTAGAAATAAGTTTACTTGATAGTATTTATACATAAAAACTATGTAATACAACTCCTGGCTCTTGAAAATCACGATTTCTCCCTATTCTAGCCCTATTTAGCTCCTATATGGCCTAGTTCAAGCCAATCAGGGATGAAACTTTGATTTTTTAGTCAAACTTCCTAATTAAGACTAGTAGCAAGGTTAATTGATAGTAATTATGCGTAGTAACTATGTAATACTTCTCTTGGCTCTTAAGAACCACGTTTTCTCCCTGTTTGGGCCCTACTCGGCACTTATAAAGCTTAGCTCTGGCCAATTAAGGCCGAAAGTTTGGCTTTTGGTCAAACTTTCTAATTAATACTTGAAATAAGGTTAATTAGCAGTAATTGTACATAGAAACTTTGCAATACTACTCTCGTCTCTTGAATACTACATTTTTCTAATGTTTATTCCCTATTCGGCTCTTACATGGCCTAGTTCAGGTCGATCAAGGCTGAAAGCTTGAATTTCTGTCAAACTTCCCGATTAAGACTAGAAAAAGGTTAATTGGTAGTATTTATACTTAAAAATTATGTTATATAACTCTCTGATCTTAAGAACCATGTTTTCTTCCCCTTTAGGCCCTATTCAACTCTTATATGGCCGTTTAGGCCAATCGGGGATAAAATTTTGACTTTTAGTTAAACTTCCTAAGTACAACAAGAAACAAGGTTAATCGGTAGGTTTTGTATATAGAATGGTGTAATACCACTCTTGACACTTGAAAATTTTGTTTTCTCCCCGTTTAGGCCTATTCGGCTCTTTATAAAGCCTAGTTCAGGCCAATCAAAGCTGAAAGTTTGACTCTTAGTCAAACTTGTCAATTATGACTAGAAATAAGATTAATTGGTTGTATTTGAATATAAAAACTATGTATTATCATTCCTGGATCTTGAGAACCACATTTTCTCCCCATTGGGCCCTCTTCAACTCATATATATCCTAGTTCAGGCCAATCAGGGTGAAAGTTTGACTTTTGGTCAAACTTTCTAATTAAGACTAGAAACAAGATTAGATGGCAGTAATTGTATATGAAAACTCTGTAATACTACTCCTGGCTCTTAAGAGCCACGTTTTCGCCATGTTTGGGCCCCTATTCGACTCTTCTAAGCCTAATTCAGGCCAATAAGGGTCGGAAGTTTGACTTTTGGTCAAATTTCCCAATTAATACTATAAACAAGGTTAATTGGATATGATTGTACATAGAAACAATATAATACTACTCCCAGATCTTGAGAACCATGTTTTCCCTATGTTTTCCCCTATTCGGAACTTATTATAAGGCCTAGTC
Organism: Agave tequilana; assembly: GCA_038442645.1. NCBI lineage: Eukaryota > Viridiplantae > Streptophyta > Magnoliopsida > Asparagales > Asparagaceae > Agave > Agave tequilana. The sequence continues at coordinate 3,517 of JAVJIF010034610.1, forward strand.
CAATCGGGGTTGAAAGTTTGGCATTTGGTCAAACTTCAAAATTAAGATTCGAAATAAGTTTAATAGATAATATTTGTACATCAAAACTATGCAATACCACTCTCGGCTCTTAAAAATCGCGTTTTCTCCCCGTTTAGGCCATATTAAACTCTTATAAGGCCTAATTCAGGCCAATCGGGACTGAAAGTTTGAGTTTTGGTCAAACTTTCTAATTAAAACTAAAAACAAGGTTAATTAGTAGCATTTATAGATAGAAACTATATAGTACCACTCACAGCTCTTCAAAACCACGTTTTCCCCCTTTTAGGCCCTATTTGGCTCTTATAAGGCGTAATTCAAACCAATCGGGGCTGAGAGTTTGACTTTTGGTCAAACTCCCCAATTAAGGCTAGAAATAAGGTTAACTGGTAGCATCGGTGTATAGAAATAATATAATACCACTCTCGGCTCTTAAAAACCACATTTTCTCTCATTTGGGCCCTATTTGGCTCTTATATGGCCTAGTTCAGGCCAATCGGGAATGAACGTTTGACTTTTGGCCAAACTTTCCAATTAAGACAAAAAACGAGATAATTTGTAGTAATTGTTTATATAAACTATGTAATACTAATCTCGGCTCTTGAACACTATGTTTTCCTCCCCGTTTTGCCCTACTCAACTCTTATAAGGTCTAGTTCAGGCCAATCAGTGCTGAAAATTTAACTTTTACCAAACTTCCCCATTAACACTTGAAACAAAGTTAGTTGGAGGTAATTGTACATAGAATCTATATAATACAACTCCCAACTCTTGAGAACCACATTTTTCCCATGTTTGTTCCTTATTCGGCTCCAATAAGACCTAGTGTAGGCCAAAAGGGCTGAAAGTTTGGCTTTGGGTGAAACTTCCCAATTAAGACTTGAAATAAGTTTAACTGATAGTATTTGTACATAAAAACTATGTAAAACTACTCTCGACTCTTGAGAACCACATTCTCCCTATATTTGCTCCTTATTCGACTCTCATATGGTCTAGTTCAGGCTAATTGGGGTTGAAAGTTTGAGTTTTAGTCAAACTTCTAGATTGAAACCCGAAACAAGGTTAATTAGAAGTAATTGTGCATAGTAACTTTGTAATACTAAGTTTAATTTATAGTATTTGTACATAAAAACTATGTAATACCACTTTCGACAATTGAAAATCACGTTTTCTCCCCGTTTAGGCCATATTTGGCTCTTATAAGGCTGAGTTCAGGCCAATCAGTGTTGAAAGTTTAACTTTTGATCAACCTTTTCAATTAAGATTAGAAATAAGTTTACTTGATAGTATTTATACATAAAAACTATGTAATACAACTCCTGGCTCTTGAAAATCACGATTTCTCCCTATTCTAGCCCTATTTAGCTCCTATATGGCCTAGTTCAAGCCAATCAGGGATGAAACTTTGATTTTTTAGTCAAACTTCCTAATTAAGACTAGTAGCAAGGTTAATTGATAGTAATTATGCGTAGTAACTATGTAATACTTCTCTTGGCTCTTAAGAACCACGTTTTCTCCCTGTTTGGGCCCTACTCGGCACTTATAAAGCTTAGCTCTGGCCAATTAAGGCCGAAAGTTTGGCTTTTGGTCAAACTTTCTAATTAATACTTGAAATAAGGTTAATTAGCAGTAATTGTACATAGAAACTTTGCAATACTACTCTCGTCTCTTGAATACTACATTTTTCTAATGTTTATTCCCTATTCGGCTCTTACATGGCCTAGTTCAGGTCGATCAAGGCTGAAAGCTTGAATTTCTGTCAAACTTCCCGATTAAGACTAGAAAAAGGTTAATTGGTAGTATTTATACTTAAAAATTATGTTATATAACTCTCTGATCTTAAGAACCATGTTTTCTTCCCCTTTAGGCCCTATTCAACTCTTATATGGCCGTTTAGGCCAATCGGGGATAAAATTTTGACTTTTAGTTAAACTTCCTAAGTACAACAAGAAACAAGGTTAATCGGTAGGTTTTGTATATAGAATGGTGTAATACCACTCTTGACACTTGAAAATTTTGTTTTCTCCCCGTTTAGGCCTATTCGGCTCTTTATAAAGCCTAGTTCAGGCCAATCAAAGCTGAAAGTTTGACTCTTAGTCAAACTTGTCAATTATGACTAGAAATAAGATTAATTGGTTGTATTTGAATATAAAAACTATGTATTATCATTCCTGGATCTTGAGAACCACATTTTCTCCCCATTGGGCCCTCTTCAACTCATATATATCCTAGTTCAGGCCAATCAGGGTGAAAGTTTGACTTTTGGTCAAACTTTCTAATTAAGACTAGAAACAAGATTAGATGGCAGTAATTGTATATGAAAACTCTGTAATACTACTCCTGGCTCTTAAGAGCCACGTTTTCGCCATGTTTGGGCCCCTATTCGACTCTTCTAAGCCTAATTCAGGCCAATAAGGGTCGGAAGTTTGACTTTTGGTCAAATTTCCCAATTAATACTATAAACAAGGTTAATTGGATATGATTGTACATAGAAACAATATAATACTACTCCCAGATCTTGAGAACCATGTTTTCCCTATGTTTTCCCCTATTCGGAACTTATTATAAGGCCTAGTCCAATCGGGGTTGAAAGTTTGGCATTTGGTCAAACTTCAAAATTAAGATTCGAAATAAGTTTAATAGATAATATTTGTACATCAAAACTATGCAATACCACTCTCGGCTCTTAAAAATCGCGTTTTCTCCCCGTTTAGGCCATATTAAACTCTTATAAGGCCTAATTCAGGCCAATCGGGACTGAAAGTTTGAGTTTTGGTCAAACTTTCTAATTAAAACTAAAAACAAGGTTAATTAGTAGCATTTATAGATAGAAACTATATAGTACCACTCACAGCTCTTCAAAACCACGTTTTCCCCCTTTTAGGCCCTATTTGGCTCTTATAAGGCGTAATTCAAACCAATCGGGGCTGAGAGTTTGACTTTTGGTCAAACTCCCCAATTAAGGCTAGAAATAAGGTTAACTGGTAGCATCGGTGTATAGAAATAATATAATACCACTCTCGGCTCTTAAAAACCACATTTTCTCTCATTTGGGCCCTATTTGGCTCTTATATGGCCTAGTTCAGGCCAATCGGGAATGAACGTTTGACTTTTGGCCAAACTTTCCAATTAAGACAAAAAACGAGATAATTTGTAGTAATTGTTTATATAAACTATGTAATACTAATCTCGGCTCTTGAACACTATGTTTTCCTCCCCGTTTTGCCCTACTCAACTCTTATAAGGTCTAGTTCAGGCCAATCAGTGCTGAAAATTTAACTTTTACCAAACTTCCCCATTAACACTTGAAACAAAGTTAGTTGGAGGTAATTGTACATAGAATCTATATAATACAACTCCCAACTCTTGAGAACCACATTTTTCCCATGTTTGTTCCTTATTCGGCTCCAATAAGACCTAGTGTAGGCCAAAAGGGCTGAAAGTTTGGCTTTGGGTGAAACTTCCCAATTAAGACTTGAAATAAGTTTAACTGATAGTATTTGTACATAAAAACTATGTAAAACTACTCTCGACTCTTGAGAACCACATTCTCCCTATATTTGCTCCTTATTCGACTCTCATATGGTCTAGTTCAGGCTAATTGGGGTTGAAAGTTTGAGTTTTAGTCAAACTTCTAGATTGAAACCCGAAACAAGGTTAATTAGAAGTAATTGTGCATAGTAACTTTGTAATACTAAGTTTAATTTATAGTATTTGTACATAAAAACTATGTAATACCACTTTCGACAATTGAAAATCACGTTTTCTCCCCGTTTAGGCCATATTTGGCTCTTATAAGGCTGAGTTCAGGCCAATCAGTGTTGAAAGTTTAACTTTTGATCAACCTTTTCAATTAAGATTAGAAATAAGTTTACTTGATAGTATTTATACATAAAAACTATGTAATACAACTCCTGGCTCTTGAAAATCACGATTTCTCCCTATTCTAGCCCTATTTAGCTCCTATATGGCCTAGTTCAAGCCAATCAGGGATGAAACTTTGATTTTTTAGTCAAACTTCCTAATTAAGACTAGTAGCAAGGTTAATTGATAGTAATTATGCGTAGTAACTATGTAATACTTCTCTTGGCTCTTAAGAACCACGTTTTCTCCCTGTTTGGGCCCTACTCGGCACTTATAAAGCTTAGCTCTGGCCAATTAAGGCCGAAAGTTTGGCTTTTGGTCAAACTTTCTAATTAATACTTGAAATAAGGTTAATTAGCAGTAATTGTACATAGAAACTTTGCAATACTACTCTCGTCTCTTGAATACTACATTTTTCTAATGTTTATTCCCTATTCGGCTCTTACATGGCCTAGTTCAGGTCGATCAAGGCTGAAAGCTTGAATTTCTGTCAAACTTCCCGATTAAGACTAGAAAAAGGTTAATTGGTAGTATTTATACTTAAAAATTATGTTATATAACTCTCTGATCTTAAGAACCATGTTTTCTTCCCCTTTAGGCCCTATTCAACTCTTATATGGCCGTTTAGGCCAATCGGGGATAAAATTTTGACTTTTAGTTAAACTTCCTAAGTACAACAAGAAACAAGGTTAATCGGTAGGTTTTGTATATAGAATGGTGTAATACCACTCTTGACACTTGAAAATTTTGTTTTCTCCCCGTTTAGGCCTATTCGGCTCTTTATAAAGCCTAGTTCAGGCCAATCAAAGCTGAAAGTTTGACTCTTAGTCAAACTTGTCAATTATGACTAGAAATAAGATTAATTGGTTGTATTTGAATATAAAAACTATGTATTATCATTCCTGGATCTTGAGAACCACATTTTCTCCCCATTGGGCCCTCTTCAACTCATATATATCCTAGTTCAGGCCAATCAGGGTGAAAGTTTGACTTTTGGTCAAACTTTCTAATTAAGACTAGAAACAAGATTAGATGGCAGTAATTGTATATGAAAACTCTGTAATACTACTCCTGGCTCTTAAGAGCCACGTTTTCGCCATGTTTGGGCCCCTATTCGACTCTTCTAAGCCTAATTCAGGCCAATAAGGGTCGGAAGTTTGACTTTTGGTCAAATTTCCCAATTAATACTATAAACAAGGTTAATTGGATATGATTGTACATAGAAACAATATAATACTACTCCCAGATCTTGAGAACCATGTTTTCCCTATGTTTTCCCCTATTCGGAACTTATTATAAGGCCTAGTCCAATCGGGGTTGAAAGTTTGGCATTTGGTCAAACTTCAAAATTAAGATTCGAAATAAGTTTAATAGATAATATTTGTACATCAAAACTATGCAATACCACTCTCGGCTCTTAAAAATCGCGTTTTCTCCCCGTTTAGGCCATATTAAACTCTTATAAGGCCTAATTCAGGCCAATCGGGACTGAAAGTTTGAGTTTTGGTCAAACTTTCTAATTAAAACTAAAAACAAGGTTAATTAGTAGCATTTATAGATAGAAACTATATAGTACCACTCACAGCTCTTCAAAACCACGTTTTCCCCCCTTTTAGGCCCTATTTGGCTCTTATAAGGCGTAATTCAAACCAATCGGGGCTGAGAGTTTGACTTTTGGTCAAACTCCCCAATTAAGGCTAGAAATAAGGTTAACTGGTAGCATCGGTGTATAGAAATAATATAATACCACTCTCGGCTCTTAAAAACCACATTTTCTCTCATTTGGGCCCTATTTGGCTCTTATATGGCCTAGTTCAGGCCAATCGGGAATGAACGTTTGACTTTTGGCCAAACTTTCCAATTAAGACAAAAAACGAGATAATTTGTAGTAATTGTTTATATAAACTATGTAATACTAATCTCGGCTCTTGAACACTATGTTTTCCTCCCCGTTTTGCCCTACTCAACTCTTATAAGGTCTAGTTCAGGCCAATCAGTGCTGAAAATTTAACTTTTACCAAACTTCCCCATTAACACTTGAAACAAAGTTAGTTGGAGGTAATTGTACATAGAATCTATATAATACAACTCCCAACTCTTGAGAACCACATTTTTCCCATGTTTGTTCCTTATTCGGCTCCAATAAGACCTAGTGTAGGCCAAAAGGGCTGAAAGTTTGGCTTTGGGTGAAACTTCCCAATTAAGACTTGAAATAAGTTTAACTGATAGTATTTGTACATAAAAACTATGTAAAACTACTCTCGACTCTTGAGAACCACATTCTCCCTATATTTGCTCCTTATTCGACTCTCATATGGTCTAGTTCAGGCTAATTGGGGTTGAAAGTTTGAGTTTTAGTCAAACTTCTAGATTGAAACCCGAAACAAGGTTAATTAGAAGTAATTGTGCATAGTAACTTTGTAATACTAAGTTTAATTTATAGTATTTGTACATAAAAACTATGTAATACCACTTTCGACAATTGAAAATCACGTTTTCTCCCCGTTTAGGCCATATTTGGCTCTTATAAGGCTGAGTTCAGGCCAATCAGTGTTGAAAGTTTAACTTTTGATCAACCTTTTCAATTAAGATTAGAAATAAGTTTACTTGATAGTATTTATACATAAAAACTATGTAATACAACTCCTGGCTCTTGAAAATCACGATTTCTCCCTATTCTAGCCCTATTTAGCTCCTATATGGCCTAGTTCAAGCCAATCAGGGATGAAACTTTGATTTTTTAGTCAAACTTCCTAATTAAGACTAGTAGCAAGGTTAATTGATAGTAATTATGCGTAGTAACTATGTAATACTTCTCTTGGCTCTTAAGAACCACGTTTTCTCCCTGTTTGGGCCCTACTCGGCACTTATAAAGCTTAGCTCTGGCCAATTAAGGCCGAAAGTTTGGCTTTTGGTCAAACTTTCTAATTAATACTTGAAATAAGGTTAATTAGCAGTAATTGTACATAGAAACTTTGCAATACTACTCTCGTCTCTTGAATACTACATTTTTCTAATGTTTATTCCCTATTCGGCTCTTACATGGCCTAGTTCAGGTCGATCAAGGCTGAAAGCTTGAATTTCTGTCAAACTTCCCGATTAAGACTAGAAAAAGGTTAATTGGTAGTATTTATACTTAAAAATTATGTTATATAACTCTCTGATCTTAAGAACCATGTTTTCTTCCCCTTTAGGCCCTATTCAACTCTTATATGGCCGTTTAGGCCAATCGGGGATAAAATTTTGACTTTTAGTTAAACTTCCTAAGTACAACAAGAAACAAGGTTAATCGGTAGGTTTTGTATATAGAATGGTGTAATACCACTCTTGACACTTGAAAATTTTGTTTCTCCCCGTTTAGGCCTATTCGGCTCTTTATAAAGCCTAGTTCAGGCCAATCAAAGCTGAAAGTTTGACTCTTAGTCAAACTTGTCAATTATGACTAGAAATAAGATTAATTGGTTGTATTTGAATATAAAAACTATGTATTATCATTCCTGGATCTTGAGAACCACATTTTCTCCCCATTGGGCCCTCTTCAACTCATATATATCCTAGTTCAGGCCAATCAGGGTGAAAGTTTGACTTTTGGTCAAACTTTCTAATTAAGACTAGAAACAAGATTAGATGGCAGTAATTGTATATGAAAACTCTGTAATACTACTCCTGGCTCTTAAGAGCCACGTTTTCGCCATGTTTGGGCCCCTATTCGACTCTTCTAAGCCTAATTCAGGCCAATAAGGGTCGGAAGTTTGACTTTTGGTCAAATTTCCCAATTAATACTATAAACAAGGTTAATTGGATATGATTGTACATAGAAACAATATAATACTACTCCCAGATCTTGAGAACCATGTTTTCCCTATGTTTTCCCCTATTCGGAACTTATTATAAGGCCTAGTCCAATCGGGGTTGAAAGTTTGGCATTTGGTCAAACTTCAAAATTAAGATTCGAAATAAGTTTAATAGATAATATTTGTACATCAAAACTATGCAATACCACTCTCGGCTCTTAAAAATCGCGTTTTCTCCCCGTTTAGGCCATATTAAACTCTTATAAGGCCTAATTCAGGCCAATCGGGACTGAAAGTTTGAGTTTTGGTCAAACTTTCTAATTAAAACTAAAAACAAGGTTAATTAGTAGCATTTATAGATAGAAACTATATAGTACCACTCACAGCTCTTCAAAACCACGTTTTCCCCCCTTTTAGGCCCTATTTGGCTCTTATAAGGCGTAATTCAAACCAATCGGGGCTGAGAGTTTGACTTTTGGTCAAACTCCCCAATTAAGGCTAGAAATAAGGTTAACTGGTAGCATCGGTGTATAGAAATAATATAATACCACTCTCGGCTCTTAAAAACCACATTTTCTCTCATTTGGGCCCTATTTGGCTCTTATATGGCCTAGTTCAGGCCAATCGGGAATGAACGTTTGACTTTTGGCCAAACTTTCCAATTAAGACAAAAAACGAGATAATTTGTAGTAATTGTTTATATAAACTATGTAATACTAATCTCGGCTCTTGAACACTATGTTTTCCTCCCCGTTTTGCCCTACTCAACTCTTATAAGGTCTAGTTCAGGCCAATCAGTGCTGAAAATTTAACTTTTACCAAACTTCCCCATTAACACTTGAAACAAAGTTAGTTGGAGGTAATTGTACATAGAATCTATATAATACAACTCCCAACTCTTGAGAACCACATTTTTCCCATGTTTGTTCCTTATTCGGCTCCAATAAGACCTAGTGTAGGCCAAAAGGGCTGAAAGTTTGGCTTTGGGTGAAACTTCCCAATTAAGACTTGAAATAAGTTTAACTGATAGTATTTGTACATAAAAACTATGTAAAACTACTCTCGACTCTTGAGAACCACATTCTCCCTATATTTGCTCCTTATTCGACTCTCATATGGTCTAGTTCAGGCTAATTGGGGTTGAAAGTTTGAGTTTTAGTCAAACTTCTAGATTGAAACCCGAAACAAGGTTAATTAGAAGTAATTGTGCATAGTAACTTTGTAATACTAAGTTTAATTTATAGTATTTGTACATAAAAACTATGTAATACCACTTTCGACAATTGAAAATCACGTTTTCTCCCCGTTTAGGCCATATTTGGCTCTTATAAGGCTGAGTTCAGGCCAATCAGTGTTGAAAGTTTAACTTTTGATCAACCTTTTCAATTAAGATTAGAAATAAGTTTACTTGATAGTATTTATACATAAAAACTATGTAATACAACTCCTGGCTCTTGAAAATCACGATTTCTCCCTATTCTAGCCCTATTTAGCTCCTATATGGCCTAGTTCAAGCCAATCAGGGATGAAACTTTGATTTTTTAGTCAAACTTCCTAATTAAGACTAGTAGCAAGGTTAATTGATAGTAATTATGCGTAGTAACTATGTAATACTTCTCTTGGCTCTTAAGAACCACGTTTTCTCCCTGTTTGGGCCCTACTCGGCACTTATAAAGCTTAGCTCTGGCCAATTAAGGCCGAAAGTTTGGCTTTTGGTCAAACTTTCTAATTAATACTTGAAATAAGGTTAATTAGCAGTAATTGTACATAGAAACTTTGCAATACTACTCTCGTCTCTTGAATACTACATTTTTCTAATGTTTATTCCCTATTCGGCTCTTACATGGCCTAGTTCAGGTCGATCAAGGCTGAAAGCTTGAATTTCTGTCAAACTTCCCGATTAAGACTAGAAAAAGGTTAATTGGTAGTATTTATACTTAAAAATTATGTTATATAACTCTCTGATCTTAAGAACCATGTTTTCTTCCCCTTTAGGCCCTATTCAACTCTTATATGGCCGTTTAGGCCAATCGGGGATAAAATTTTGACTTTTAGTTAAACTTCCTAAGTACAACAAGAAACAAGGTTAATCGGTAGGTTTTGTATATAGAATGGTGTAATACCACTCTTGACACTTGAAAATTTTGTTTTCTCCCCGTTTAGGCCTATTCGGCTCTTTATAAAGCCTAGTTCAGGCCAATCAAAGCTGAAAGTTTGACTCTTAGTCAAACTTGTCAATTATGACTAGAAATAAGATTAATTGGTTGTATTTGAATATAAAAACTATGTATTATCATTCCTGGATCTTGAGAACCACATTTTCTCCCCATTGGGCCCTCTTCAACTCATATATATCCTAGTTCAGGCCAATCAGGGTGAAAGTTTGACTTTTGGTCAAACTTTCTAATTAAGACTAGAAACAAGATTAGATGGCAGTAATTGTATATGAAAACTCTGTAATACTACTCCTGGCTCTTAAGAGCCACGTTTTCGCCATGTTTGGGCCCCTATTCGACTCTTCTAAGCCTAATTCAGGCCAATAAGGGTCGGAAGTTTGACTTTTGGTCAAATTTCCCAATTAATACTATAAACAAGGTTAATTGGATATGATTGTACATAGAAACAATATAATACTACTCCCAGATCTTGAGAACCATGTTTTCCCTATGTTTTCCCCTATTCGGAACTTATTATAAGGCCTAGTCCAATCGGGGTTGAAAGTTTGGCATTTGGTCAAACTTCAAAATTAAGATTCGAAATAAGTTTAATAGATAATATTTGTACATCAAAACTATGCAATACCACTCTCGGCTCTTAAAAATCGCGTTTTCTCCCCGTTTAGGCCATATTAAACTCTTATAAGGCCTAATTCAGGCCAATCGGGACTGAAAGTTTGAGTTTTGGTCAAACTTTCTAATTAAAACTAAAAACAAGGTTAATTAGTAGCATTTATAGATAGAAACTATATAGTACCACTCACAGCTCTTCAAAACCACGTTTTCCCCCCTTTTAGGCCCTATTTGGCTCTTATAAGGCGTAATTCAAACCAATCGGGGCTGAGAGTTTGACTTTTGGTCAAACTCCCCAATTAAGGCTAGAAATAAGGTTAACTGGTAGCATCGGTGTATAGAAATAATATAATACCACTCTCGGCTCTTAAAAACCACATTTTCTCTCATTTGGGCCCTATTTGGCTCTTATATGGCCTAGTTCAGGCCAATCGGGAATGAACGTTTGACTTTTGGCCAAACTTTCCAATTAAGACAAAAAACGAGATAATTTGTAGTAATTGTTTATATAAACTATGTAATACTAATCTCGGCTCTTGAACACTATGTTTTCCTCCCCGTTTTGCCCTACTCAACTCTTATAAGGTCTAGTTCAGGCCAATCAGTGCTGAAAATTTAACTTTTACCAAACTTCCCCATTAACACTTGAAACAAAGTTAGTTGGAGGTAATTGTACATAGAATCTATATAATACAACTCCCAACTCTTGAGAACCACATTTTTCCCATGTTTGTTCCTTATTCGGCTCCAATAAGACCTAGTGTAGGCCAAAAGGGCTGAAAGTTTGGCTTTGGGTGAAACTTCCCAATTAAGACTTGAAATAAGTTTAACTGATAGTATTTGTACATAAAAACTATGTAAAACTACTCTCGACTCTTGAGAACCACATTCTCCCTATATTTGCTCCTTATTCGACTCTCATATGGTCTAGTTCAGGCTAATTGGGGTTGAAAGTTTGAGTTTTAGTCAAACTTCTAGATTGAAACCCGAAACAAGGTTAATTAGAAGTAATTGTGCATAGTAACTTTGTAATACTAAGTTTAATTTATAGTATTTGTACATAAAAACTATGTAATACCACTTTCGACAATTGAAAATCACGTTTTCTCCCCGTTTAGGCCATATTTGGCTCTTATAAGGCTGAGTTCAGGCCAATCAGTGTTGAAAGTTTAACTTTTGATCAACCTTTTCAATTAAGATTAGAAATAAGTTTACTTGATAGTATTTATACATAAAAACTATGTAATACAACTCCTGGCTCTTGAAAATCACGATTTCTCCCTATTCTAGCCCTATTTAGCTCCTATATGGCCTAGTTCAAGCCAATCAGGGATGAAACTTTGATTTTTTAGTCAAACTTCCTAATTAAGACTAGTAGCAAGGTTAATTGATAGTAATTATGCGTAGTAACTATGTAATACTTCTCTTGGCTCTTAAGAACCACGTTTTCTCCCTGTTTGGGCCCTACTCGGCACTTATAAAGCTTAGCTCTGGCCAATTAAGGCCGAAAGTTTGGCTTTTGGTCAAACTTTCTAATTAATACTTGAAATAAGGTTAATTAGCAGTAATTGTACATAGAAACTTTGCAATACTACTCTCGTCTCTTGAATACTACATTTTTCTAATGTTTATTCCCTATTCGGCTCTTACATGGCCTAGTTCAGGTCGATCAAGGCTGAAAGCTTGAATTTCTGTCAAACTTCCCGATTAAGACTAGAAAAAGGTTAATTGGTAGTATTTATACTTAAAAATTATGTTATATAACTCTCTGATCTTAAGAACCATGTTTTCTTCCCCTTTAGGCCCTATTCAACTCTTATATGGCCGTTTAGGCCAATCGGGGATAAAATTTTGACTTTTAGTTAAACTTCCTAAGTACAACAAGAAACAAGGTTAATCGGTAGGTTTTGTATATAGAATGGTGTAATACCACTCTTGACACTTGAAAATTTTGTTTTCTCCCCGTTTAGGCCTATTCGGCTCTTTATAAAGCCTAGTTCAGGCCAATCAAAGCTGAAAGTTTGACTCTTAGTCAAACTTGTCAATTATGACTAGAAATAAGATTAATTGGTTGTATTTGAATATAAAAACTATGTATTATCATTCCTGGATCTTGAGAACCACATTTTCTCCCCATTGGGCCCTCTTCAACTCATATATATCCTAGTTCAGGCCAATCAGGGTGAAAGTTTGACTTTTGGTCAAACTTTCTAATTAAGACTAGAAACAAGATTAGATGGCAGTAATTGTATATGAAAACTCTGTAATACTACTCCTGGCTCTTAAGAGCCACGTTTTCGCCATGTTTGGGCCCCTATTCGACTCTTCTAAGCCTAATTCAGGCCAATAAGGGTCGGAAGTTTGACTTTTGGTCAAATTTCCCAATTAATACTATAAACAAGGTTAATTGGATATGATTGTACATAGAAACAATATAATACTACTCCCAGATCTTGAGAACCATGTTTTCCCTATGTTTTCCCCTATTCGGAACTTATTATAAGGCCTAGTCCAATCGGGGTTGAAAGTTTGGCATTTGGTCAAACTTCAAAATTAAGATTCGAAATAAGTTTAATAGATAATATTTGTACATCAAAACTATGCAATACCACTCTCGGCTCTTAAAAATCGCGTTTTCTCCCCGTTTAGGCCATATTAAACTCTTATAAGGCCTAATTCAGGCCAATCGGGACTGAAAGTTTGAGTTTTGGTCAAACTTTCTAATTAAAACTAAAAACAAGGTTAATTAGTAGCATTTATAGATAGAAACTATATAGTACCACTCACAGCTCTTCAAAACCACGTTTTCCCCCCTTTTAGGCCCTATTTGGCTCTTATAAGGCGTAATTCAAACCAATCGGGGCTGAGAGTTTGACTTTTGGTCAAACTCCCCAATTAAGGCTAGAAATAAGGTTAACTGGTAGCATCGGTGTATAGAAATAATATAATACCACTCTCGGCTCTTAAAAACCACATTTTCTCTCATTTGGGCCCTATTTGGCTCTTATATGGCCTAGTTCAGGCCAATCGGGAATGAACGTTTGACTTTTGGCCAAACTTTCCAATTAAGACAAAAAACGAGATAATTTGTAGTAATTGTTTATATAAACTATGTAATACTAATCTCGGCTCTTGAACACTATGTTTTCCTCCCCGTTTTGCCCTACTCAACTCTTATAAGGTCTAGTTCAGGCCAATCAGTGCTGAAAATTTAACTTTTACCAAACTTCCCCATTAACACTTGAAACAAAGTTAGTTGGAGGTAATTGTACATAGAATCTATATAATACAACTCCCAACTCTTGAGAACCACATTTTTCCCATGTTTGTTCCTTATTCGGCTCCAATAAGACCTAGTGTAGGCCAAAAGGGCTGAAAGTTTGGCTTTGGGTGAAACTTCCCAATTAAGACTTGAAATAAGTTTAACTGATAGTATTTGTACATAAAAACTATGTAAAACTACTCTCGACTCTTGAGAACCACATTCTCCCTATATTTGCTCCTTATTCGACTCTCATATGGTCTAGTTCAGGCTAATTGGGGTTGAAAGTTTGAGTTTTAGTCAAACTTCTAGATTGAAACCCGAAACAAGGTTAATTAGAAGTAATTGTGCATAGTAACTTTGTAATACTAAGTTTAATTTATAGTATTTGTACATAAAAACTATGTAATACCACTTTCGACAATTGAAAATCACGTTTTCTCCCCGTTTAGGCCATATTTGGCTCTTATAAGGCTGAGTTCAGGCCAATCAGTGTTGAAAGTTTAACTTTTGATCAACCTTTTCAATTAAGATTAGAAATAAGTTTACTTGATAGTATTTATACATAAAAACTATGTAATACAACTCCTGGCTCTTGAAAATCACGATTTCTCCCTATTCTAGCCCTATTTAGCTCCTATATGGCCTAGTTCAAGCCAATCAGGGATGAAACTTTGATTTTTTAGTCAAACTTCCTAATTAAGACTAGTAGCAAGGTTAATTGATAGTAATTATGCGTAGTAACTATGTAATACTTCTCTTGGCTCTTAAGAACCACGTTTTCTCCCTGTTTGGGCCCTACTCGGCACTTATAAAGCTTAGCTCTGGCCAATTAAGGCCGAAAGTTTGGCTTTTGGTCAAACTTTCTAATTAATACTTGAAATAAGGTTAATTAGCAGTAATTGTACATAGAAACTTTGCAATACTACTCTCGTCTCTTGAATACTACATTTTTCTAATGTTTATTCCCTATTCGGCTCTTACATGGCCTAGTTCAGGTCGATCAAGGCTGAAAGCTTGAATTTCTGTCAAACTTCCCGATTAAGACTAGAAAAAGGTTAATTGGTAGTATTTATACTTAAAAATTATGTTATATAACTCTCTGATCTTAAGAACCATGTTTTCTTCCCCTTTAGGCCCTATTCAACTCTTATATGGCCGTTTAGGCCAATCGGGGATAAAATTTTGACTTTTAGTTAAACTTCCTAAGTACAACAAGAAACAAGGTTAATCGGTAGGTTTTGTATATAGAATGGTGTAATACCACTCTTGACACTTGAAAATTTTGTTTTCTCCCCGTTTAGGCCTATTCGGCTCTTTATAAAGCCTAGTTCAGGCCAATCAAAGCTGAAAGTTTGACTCTTAGTCAAACTTGTCAATTATGACTAGAAATAAGATTAATTGGTTGTATTTGAATATAAAAACTATGTATTATCATTCCTGGATCTTGAGAACCACATTTTCTCCCCATTGGGCCCTCTTCAACTCATATATATCCTAGTTCAGGCCAATCAGGGTGAAAGTTTGACTTTTGGTCAAACTTTCTAATTAAGACTAGAAACAAGATTAGATGGCAGTAATTGTATATGAAAACTCTGTAATACTACTCCTGGCTCTTAAGAGCCACGTTTTCGCCATGTTTGGGCCCCTATTCGACTCTTCTAAGCCTAATTCAGGCCAATAAGGGTCGGAAGTTTGACTTTTGGTCAAATTTCCCAATTAATACTATAAACAAGGTTAATTGGATATGATTGTACATAGAAACAATATAATACTACTCCCAGATCTTGAGAACCATGTTTTCCCTATGTTTTCCCCTATTCGGAACTTATTATAAGGCCTAGTCCAATCGGGGTTGAAAGTTTGGCATTTGGTCAAACTTCAAAATTAAGATTCGAAATAAGTTTAATAGATAATATTTGTACATCAAAACTATGCAATACCACTCTCGGCTCTTAAAAATCGCGTTTTCTCCCCGTTTAGGCCATATTAAACTCTTATAAGGCCTAATTCAGGCCAATCGGGACTGAAAGTTTGAGTTTTGGTCAAACTTTCTAATTAAAACTAAAAACAAGGTTAATTAGTAGCATTTATAGATAGAAACTATATAGTACCACTCACAGCTCTTCAAAACCACGTTTTCCCCCCTTTTAGGCCCTATTTGGCTCTTATAAGGCGTAATTCAAACCAATCGGGGCTGAGAGTTTGACTTTTGGTCAAACTCCCCAATTAAGGCTAGAAATAAGGTTAACTGGTAGCATCGGTGTATAGAAATAATATAATACCACTCTCGGCTCTTAAAAACCACATTTTCTCTCATTTGGGCCCTATTTGGCTCTTATATGGCCTAGTTCAGGCCAATCGGGAATGAACGTTTGACTTTTGGCCAAACTTTCCAATTAAGACAAAAAACGAGATAATTTGTAGTAATTGTTTATATAAACTATGTAATACTAATCTCGGCTCTTGAACACTATGTTTTCCTCCCCGTTTTGCCCTACTCAACTCTTATAAGGTCTAGTTCAGGCCAATCAGTGCTGAAAATTTAACTTTTACCAAACTTCCCATTAACACTTGAAACAAAGTTAGTTGGAGGTAATTGTACATAGAATCTATATAATACAACTCCCAACTCTTGAGAACCACATTTTTCCCATGTTTGTTCCTTATTCGGCTCCAATAAGACCTAGTGTAGGCCAAAAGGGCTGAAAGTTTGGCTTTGGGTGAAACTTCCCAATTAAGACTTGAAATAAGTTTAACTGATAGTATTTGTACATAAAAACTATGTAAAACTACTCTCGACTCTTGAGAACCACATTCTCCCTATATTTGCTCCTTATTCGACTCTCATATGGTCTAGTTCAGGCTAATTGGGGTTGAAAGTTTGAGTTTTAGTCAAACTTCTAGATTGAAACCCGAAACAAGGTTAATTAGAAGTAATTGTGCATAGTAACTTTGTAATACTAAGTTTAATTTATAGTATTTGTACATAAAAACTATGTAATACCACTTTCGACAATTGAAAATCACGTTTTCTCCCCGTTTAGGCCATATTTGGCTCTTATAAGGCTGAGTTCAGGCCAATCAGTGTTGAAAGTTTAACTTTTGATCAACCTTTTCAATTAAGATTAGAAATAAGTTTACTTGATAGTATTTATACATAAAAACTATGTAATACAACTCCTGGCTCTTGAAAATCACGATTTCTCCCTATTCTAGCCCTATTTAGCTCCTATATGGCCTAGTTCAAGCCAATCAGGGATGAAACTTTGATTTTTTAGTCAAACTTCCTAATTAAGACTAGTAGCAAGGTTAATTGATAGTAATTATGCGTAGTAACTATGTAATACTTCTCTTGGCTCTTAAGAACCACGTTTTCTCCCTGTTTGGGCCCTACTCGGCACTTATAAAGCTTAGCTCTGGCCAATTAAGGCCGAAAGTTTGGCTTTTGGTCAAACTTTCTAATTAATACTTGAAATAAGGTTAATTAGCAGTAATTGTACATAGAAACTTTGCAATACTACTCTCGTCTCTTGAATACTACATTTTTCTAATGTTTATTCCCTATTCGGCTCTTACATGGCCTAGTTCAGGTCGATCAAGGCTGAAAGCTTGAATTTCTGTCAAACTTCCCGATTAAGACTAGAAAAAGGTTAATTGGTAGTATTTATACTTAAAAATTATGTTATATAACTCTCTGATCTTAAGAACCATGTTTTCTTCCCCTTTAGGCCCTATTCAACTCTTATATGGCCGTTTAGGCCAATCGGGGATAAAATTTTGACTTTTAGTTAAACTTCCTAAGTACAACAAGAAACAAGGTTAATCGGTAGGTTTTGTATATAGAATGGTGTAATACCACTCTTGACACTTGAAAATTTGTTTTCTCCCCGTTTAGGCCTATTCGGCTCTTTATAAAGCCTAGTTCAGGCCAATCAAAGCTGAAAGTTTGACTCTTAGTCAAACTTGTCAATTATGACTAGAAATAAGATTAATTGGTTGTATTTGAATATAAAAACTATGTATTATCATTCCTGGATCTTGAGAACCACATTTTCTCCCCATTGGGCCCTCTTCAACTCATATATATCCTAGTTCAGGCCAATCAGGGTGAAAGTTTGACTTTGGTCAAACTTTCTAATTAAGACTAGAAACAAGATTAGATGGCAGTAATTGTATATGAAAACTCTGTAATACTACTCCTGGCTCTTAAGAGCCACGTTTTCGCCATGTTTGGGCCCCTATTCGACTCTTCTAAGCCTAATTCAGGCCAATAAGGGTCGGAAGTTTGACTTTTGGTCAAATTTCCCAATTAATACTATAAACAAGGTTAATTGGATATGATTGTACATAGAAACAATATAATACTACTCCCAGATCTTGAGAACCATGTTTTCCCTATGTTTTCCCCTATTCGGAACTTATTATAAGGCCTAGTCCAATCGGGGTTGAAAGTTTGGCATTTGGTCAAACTTCAAAATTAAGATTCGAAATAAGTTTAATAGATAATATTTGTACATCAAAACTATGCAATACCACTCTCGGCTCTTAAAAATCGCGTTTTCTCCCCGTTTAGGCCATATTAAACTCTTATAAGGCCTAATTCAGGCCAATCGGGACTGAAAGTTTGAGTTTTGGTCAAACTTTCTAATTAAAACTAAAAAAAGGTTAATTAGTAGCATTTATAGATAGAAACTATATAGTACCACTCACAGCTCTTCAAAACCACGTTTTCCCCCCTTTTAGGCCCTATTTGGCTCTTATAAGGCGTAATTCAAACCAATCGGGGCTGAGAGTTTGACTTTTGGTCAAACTCCCCAATTAAGGCTAGAAATAAGGTTAACTGGTAGCATCGGTGTATAGAAATAATATAATACCACTCTCGGCTCTTAAAAACCACATTTTCTCTCATTTGGGCCCTATTTGGCTCTTATATGGCCTAGTTCAGGCCAATCGGGAATGAACGTTTGACTTTTGGCCAAACTTTCCAATTAAGACAAAAAACGAGATAATTTGTAGTAATTGTTTATATAAACTATGTAATACTAATCTCGGCTCTTGAACACTATGTTTTCCTCCCCGTTTTGCCCTACTCAACTCTTATAAGGTCTAGTTCAGGCCAATCAGTGCTGAAAATTTAACTTTTACCAAACTTCCCCATTAACACTTGAAACAAAGTTAGTTGGAGGTAATTGTACATAGAATCTATATAATACAACTCCCAACTCTTGAGAACCACATTTTCCCCATGTTTGTTCCTTATTCGGCTCCAATAAGACCTAGTGTAGGCCAAAAGGGCTGAAAGTTTGGCTTTGGGTGAAACTTCCCAATTAAGACTTGAAATAAGTTTAACTGATAGTATTTGTACATAAAAACTATGTAAAACTACTCTCGACTCTTGAGAACCACATTCTCCCTATATTTGCTCCTTATTCGACTCTCATATGGTCTAGTTCAGGCTAATTGGGGTTGAAAGTTTGAGTTTTAGTCAAACTTCTAGATTGAAACCCGAAACAAGGTTAATTAGAAGTAATTGTGCATAGTAACTTTGTAATACTAAGTTTAATTTATAGTATTTGTACATAAAAACTATGTAATACCACTTTCGACAATTGAAAATCACGTTTTCTCCCCGTTTAGGCCATATTTGGCTCTTATAAGGCTGAGTTCAGGCCAATCAGTGTTGAAAGTTTAACTTTTGATCAACCTTTTCAATTAAGATTAGAAATAAGTTTACTTGATAGTATTTATACATAAAAACTATGTAATACAACTCCTGGCTCTTGAAAATCACGATTTCTCCCTATTCTAGCCCTATTTAGCTCCTATATGGCCTAGTTCAAGCCAATCAGGGATGAAACTTTGATTTTTTAGTCAAACTTCCTAATTAAGACTAGTAGCAAGGTTAATTGATAGTAATTATGCGTAGTAACTATGTAATACTTCTCTTGGCTCTTAAGAACCACGTTTTCTCCCTGTTTGGGCCCTACTCGGCACTTATAAAGCTTAGCTCTGGCCAATTAAGGCCGAAAGTTTGGCTTTTGGTCAAACTTTCTAATTAATACTTGAAATAAGGTTAATTAGCAGTAATTGTACATAGAAACTTTGCAATACTACTCTCGTCTCTTGAATACTACATTTTTCTAATGTTTATTCCCTATTCGGCTCTTACATGGCCTAGTTCAGGTCGATCAAGGCTGAAAGCTTGAATTTCTGTCAAACTTCCCGATTAAGACTAGAAAAAGGTTAATTGGTAGTATTTATACTTAAAAATTATGTTATATAACTCTCTGATCTTAAGAACCATGTTTTCTTCCCCTTTAGGCCCTATTCAACTCTTATATGGCCGTTTAGGCCAATCGGGGATAAAATTTTGACTTTTAGTTAAACTTCCTAAGTACAACAAGAAACAAGGTTAATCGGTAGGTTTTGTATATAGAATGGTGTAATACCACTCTTGACACTTGAAAATTTTGTTTTCTCCCCGTTTAGGCCTATTCGGCTCTTTATAAAGCCTAGTTCAGGCCAATCAAAGCTGAAAGTTTGACTCTTAGTCAAACTTGTCAATTATGACTAGAAATAAGATTAATTGGTTGTATTTGAATATAAAAACTATGTATTATCATTCCTGGATCTTGAGAACCACATTTTCTCCCCATTGGGCCCTCTTCAACTCATAT
Source organism: Agave tequilana (assembly GCA_038442645.1). Taxonomy (NCBI): domain Eukaryota; kingdom Viridiplantae; phylum Streptophyta; class Magnoliopsida; order Asparagales; family Asparagaceae; genus Agave; species Agave tequilana. Next base: position 23,924 of record JAVJIF010034610.1, read on the forward strand.
ATATCCTAGTTCAGGCCAATCAGGGTGAAAGTTTGACTTTTGGTCAAACTTTCTAATTAAGACTAGAAACAAGATTAGATGGCAGTAATTGTATATGAAAACTCTGTAATACTACTCCTGGCTCTTAAGAGCCACGTTTTCGCCATGTTTGGGCCCCTATTCGACTCTTCTAAGCCTAATTCAGGCCAATAAGGGTCGGAAGTTTGACTTTTGGTCAAATTTCCCAATTAATACTATAAACAAGGTTAATTGGATATGATTGTACATAGAAACAATATAATACTACTCCCAGATCTTGAGAACCATGTTTTCCCTATGTTTTCCCCTATTCGGAACTTATTATAAGGCCTAGTCCAATCGGGGTTGAAAGTTTGGCATTTGGTCAAACTTCAAAATTAAGATTCGAAATAAGTTTAATAGATAATATTTGTACATCAAAACTATGCAATACCACTCTCGGCTCTTAAAAATCGCGTTTTCTCCCCGTTTAGGCCATATTAAACTCTTATAAGGCCTAATTCAGGCCAATCGGGACTGAAAGTTTGAGTTTTGGTCAAACTTTCTAATTAAAACTAAAAACAAGGTTAATTAGTAGCATTTATAGATAGAAACTATATAGTACCACTCACAGCTCTTCAAAACCACGTTTTCCCCCCTTTTAGGCCCTATTTGGCTCTTATAAGGCGTAATTCAAACCAATCGGGGCTGAGAGTTTGACTTTTGGTCAAACTCCCCAATTAAGGCTAGAAATAAGGTTAACTGGTAGCATCGGTGTATAGAAATAATATAATACCACTCTCGGCTCTTAAAAACCACATTTTCTCTCATTTGGGCCCTATTTGGCTCTTATATGGCCTAGTTCAGGCCAATCGGGAATGAACGTTTGACTTTTGGCCAAACTTTCCAATTAAGACAAAAAACGAGATAATTTGTAGTAATTGTTTATATAAACTATGTAATACTAATCTCGGCTCTTGAACACTATGTTTTCCTCCCCGTTTTACTCAACTATAAGGTCTAGTTCAGGCCAATCAGTGCTGAAAATTTAACTTTTACCAAACTTCCCCATTAACACTTGAAACAAAGTTAGTTGGAGGTAATTGTACATAGAATCTATATAATACAACTCCCAACTCTTGAGAACCACATTTTCCCATGTTTGTTCCTTATTCGGCTCCAATAAGACCTAGTGTAGGCCAAAAGGGCTGAAAGTTTGGCTTTGGGTGAAACTTCCCAATTAAGACTTGAAATAAGTTTAACTGATAGTATTTGTACATAAAAACTATGTAAAACTACTCTCGACTCTTGAGAACCACATTCTCCCTATATTTGCTCCTTATTCGACTCTCATATGGTCTAGTTCAGGCTAATTGGGGTTGAAAGTTTGAGTTTTAGTCAAACTTCTAGATTGAAACCCGAAACAAGGTTAATTAGAAGTAATTGTGCATAGTAACTTTGTAATACTAAGTTTAATTTATAGTATTTGTACATAAAAACTATGTAATACCACTTTCGACAATTGAAAATCACGTTTTCTCCCCGTTTAGGCCATATTTGGCTCTTATAAGGCTGAGTTCAGGCCAATCAGTGTTGAAAGTTTAACTTTTGATCAACCTTTTCAATTAAGATTAGAAATAAGTTTACTTGATAGTATTTATACATAAAAACTATGTAATACAACTCCTGGCTCTTGAAAATCACGATTTCTCCCTATTCTAGCCCTATTTAGCTCCTATATGGCCTAGTTCAAGCCAATCAGGGATGAAACTTTGATTTTTTAGTCAAACTTCCTAATTAAGACTAGTAGCAAGGTTAATTGATAGTAATTATGCGTAGTAACTATGTAATACTTCTCTTGGCTCTTAAGAACCACGTTTTCTCCCTGTTTGGGCCCTACTCGGCACTTATAAAGCTTAGCTCTGGCCAATTAAGGCCGAAAGTTTGGCTTTTGGTCAAACTTTCTAATTAATACTTGAAATAAGGTTAATTAGCAGTAATTGTACATAGAAACTTTGCAATACTACTCTCGTCTCTTGAATACTACATTTTTCTAATGTTTATTCCCTATTCGGCTCTTACATGGCCTAGTTCAGGTCGATCAAGGCTGAAAGCTTGAATTTCTGTCAAACTTCCCGATTAAGACTAGAAAAAGGTTAATTGGTAGTATTTATACTTAAAAATTATGTTATATAACTCTCTGATCTTAAGAACCATGTTTTCTTCCCCTTTAGGCCCTATTCAACTCTTATATGGCCGTTTAGGCCAATCGGGGATAAAATTTTGACTTTTAGTTAAACTTCCTAAGTACAACAAGAAACAAGGTTAATCGGTAGGTTTTGTATATAGAATGGTGTAATACCACTCTTGACACTTGAAAATTTTGTTTTCTCCCCGTTTAGGCCTATTCGGCTCTTTATAAAGCCTAGTTCAGGCCAATCAAAGCTGAAAGTTTGACTCTTAGTCAAACTTGTCAATTATGACTAGAAATAAGATTAATTGGTTGTATTTGAATATAAAAACTATGTATTATCATTCCTGGATCTTGAGAACCACATTTTCTCCCCATTGGGCCCTCTTCAACTCATATATATCCTAGTTCAGGCCAATCAGGGTGAAAGTTTGACTTTTGGTCAAACTTTCTAATTAAGACTAGAAACAAGATTAGATGGCAGTAATTGTATATGAAAACTCTGTAATACTACTCCTGGCTCTTAAGAGCCACGTTTTCGCCATGTTTGGGCCCCTATTCGACTCTTCTAAGCCTAATTCAGGCCAATAAGGGTCGGAAGTTTGACTTTTGGTCAAATTTCCCAATTAATACTATAAACAAGGTTAATTGGATATGATTGTACAAGAAACAATATAATACTACTCCCAGATCTTGAGAACCATGTTTTCCCTATGTTTTCCCCTATTCGGAACTTATTATAAGGCCTAGTCCAATCGGGGTTGAAAGTTTGGCATTTGGTCAAACTTCAAAATTAAGATTCGAAATAAGTTTAATAGATAATATTTGTACATCAAAACTATGCAATACCACTCTCGGCTCTTAAAAATCGCGTTTTCTCCCCGTTTAGGCCATATTAAACTCTTATAAGGCCTAATTCAGGCCAATCGGGACTGAAAGTTTGAGTTTTGGTCAAACTTTCTAATTAAAATAAAAACAAGGTTAATTAGTAGCATTTATAGATAGAAACTATATAGTACCACTCACAGCTCTTCAAAACCACGTTTTCCCCCTTTTAGGCCCTATTTGGCTCTTATAAGGCGTAATTCAAACCAATCGGGGCTGAGAGTTTGACTTTTGGTCAAACTCCCCAATTAAGGCTAGAAATAAGGTTAACTGGTAGCATCGGTGTATAGAAATAATATAATACCACTCTCGGCTCTTAAAAATCCACATTTTCTCTCATTTGGGCCCTATTTGGCTCTTATATGGCCTAGTTCAGGCCAATCGGGAATGAACGTTTGACTTTTGGCCAAACTTTCCAATTAAGACAAAAAATGAGATAATTTGTAGTAATTGTTTATATAAACTATGTAATACTAATCTCGGCTCTTGAACACTATGTTTTCCTCCTCGTTTTGCCCTACTCAACTCTTATAAGGTCTAGTTCAGGCCAATCAGTGCTGAAAATTTAACTTTTACCAAACTTCCCCATTAACACTTGAAACAAAGTTAGTTGGAGGTAATTGTACATAGAATCTATATAATACAACTCCCAACTCTTGAGAACCACATTTTTCCCATGTTTGTTCCTTATTCGGCTCCAATAAGACCTAGTGTAGGCAAAAAGGGCTGAAAGTTTGGCTTTGGGTGAAACTTCCCAATTAAGACTTGAAATAAGTTTAACTGATAGTATTTGTACATAAAAACTATGTAAAACTACTCTCGACTCTTGAGAACCACATTCTCCCTATATTTGCTCCTTATTCGACTCTCATATGGTCTAGTTCAGGCTAATTGGGGTTGAAAGTTTGAGTTTTAGTCAAACTTCTAGATTGAAACCCGAAACAAGGTTAATTAGAAGTAATTGTGCATAGTAACTTTTAATACTAAGTTTAATTTATAGTATTTGTATATAAAAACTATGTAATACCACTTTCGATAATTGAAAATCACGTTTTCTTCCCGTTTAGGCCATATTTGGCTCTTTTAAGGCTGAGTTCAGGCCAATCAGTGTTGAAAACTTTTGATCAACCTTTTCAATTAAGATTAGAAATAAGTTTACTTGATAGTATTTATACATAAAAACTATGTAATACAACTCCTGGCTCTTGAAAATCACGATTTCTCCCTATTCTAGCCCTATTTAGCTCCTATATGGCCTGGTTCAAGCCAATCAGGGATGAAACTTTGATTTTTTAGTCAAACTTCCTAATTAAGACTAGTAGCAAGGTTAATTGATAGTAATTATGTGTAGTAACTATGTAATACGTCTCTTGCTCTTAAGAACCACGTTTTCTCCCTGTTTGGGCCCTACTCGGCACTTAACTCTGGCCAATTAAGGCCGAAAGTTTGGCTTTTGGTCAAACTTTCTAATTAATACTTGAAATAAGGTTAATTAGCAGTAATTGTACATAGAAACTTTGCAATACTACTCTCGTCTCTTAAATACTACATTTTTCTAATGTTTATTCCCTATTTGGCTCTTACATGGCCTAGTTCAGGTCGATCAAGGCTGAAAGCTTGAATTTCTGTCAAACTTTCCGATTAAGATTAGAAAAAGGTTAATTGGTAGTATTTATACTTAAAAATTATGTTATATAACTCTCTGATCTTAAGAACCATGTTTTCTTCCCCTTTAGGCCCTACTCAACTCTTATATGGCCGTTTAGGCCAATCGGGGTTAAATTTTGACTTTTAATTAAACTTCCTAAGTACAACAAGAAATAAGGTTAATCGGTAGGTTTTGTATACAGAATGGTGTAATACCACTCTTGACATTTGAAAATTTTGTTTTCTCCCCGTTTAGGCCTATTCTGCTCTTTATAAAGCCTATTTCAGGCCAATCAAAGCTGAAAGTTTGACTCTTAGTCAAACTTGTCAATTATGACAAGAAATAAGATTAATTGGTTGTTTTTTAATATAAAAACTATGTATTATCATTCCTGGCTCTTGAGAACCACATTTTCTCCCCATTGGGCCCTCTTCAACTCATATATATCCTAGTTCAGGCCAATCAGGGTCAAAGTTTGACTTTTGGTCAAACTTTCTAATTAAGATAGAAACAAGATTAGATGGCAGTAATTGTAAATGAAAACTCTTTAATACTACTCCTGGCTCTTAAGAGCCACGTTTTCGCCATGTTTGGGCCCCTATTCGACTCTTCTAAGCCTAATTCAGGCCAATAAGGGTCGGAAGTTTGACTTTTGGTCTAATTTCCCAATTAATACTATAAACAAGGTTAATTGGATATGATTGTACATAGAAACAATATAATACTACTCCCAAATCTTGAGAACCATATTTTCCCTATGTTTTCCCCTATTCGGAACTTATTATAAGGCCTAGTACAATCGGGTTTAAAGTTTGGCATTTGGTCAAACTTCAAAATTAAGATTCGAAATAAGTTTAATAGGTAATATTTGTACATCAAAACTATGCAATACCACTCTGGCTCTTAAAAATCGCATTTTCTCCCCATTTAGGCCATATTAAACTCTTATAAGACCTAATTCAGGCCAATCGGGATTGAAAGTTTGAGTTGTGGTCCTTTTCTAAGACCTAATTCAAATTGTTGTTGTCCTTTTCTAACATGCAATGTTAGATTTAAAAGAATCTTGTTCTATATGCATGCAAGCAATTTTCTTTTTCAAATTTTTATTATTCTTTTTAATCATGTCATATTTCTCAAGCAATAATTGGCAAAATATTAAGCTCATCATATGACACATTAACATCCTCATCCTCAGATTCGGAGTTTACCTCAAGGGGGTTATCCCCTTGGACCATAAAGCATGCGTTGGAGGTGTCACTTCCAACGTCCGAGTCACTCCCCGCATAGTATAGATCTTTTTCGCCGAGGGAGGTGATGATGTTCCATACTACAAAAGCCGATTCAACATTAGAAACCCTAGATAAATAATCATCATTTAGGGTTGACTTGATAGCATGAAGGGCTTTTGCATTAGCCTCAATGTTCTTACCATCTAAAGAATAAGCATTATTAGTAGTGGCAAGATAAATATGAAATCCTAAGGCTTTGAGGTACAATGACATCTTAACCTTCCAAATTTGGATGTTAAGGATGTCAAAGGTGGGTGATGACATGAAGTCCATGGTGTGTGTACAAAATATTGTGATTAGCCTAAAAGAGGATCTTTAACTCTTAGGTTGTTAGACCCAATATCAAGAGCACTAGCTCTGATACCAATTGTAAGATCACCTAGAGGGGGGGTGAATAGGTGATGGCTAATCTAATGGTCACTTATGAACAAATAATGCGGAATTAAAACTAAGTAGACCAAATTAATTTCTTTTAATTAAACACTTATGTATAACACAAGAGTGTTGCCGAATTCCCCTTGCGAGGCTCTGGACAAGCTCCTCTAGATTCCCCTTGAATGGTTTGAGGTGCCGCGTTGGCTCTCTTGGTTGAATACTAGTGTTAACAAGCAATCCCACGCAAGTATATAACAATATAAGCACAAGGGTATATCAAGCATGTAAAGTAAAGACAATGTAAGTAATGCAAGATATAAAGGAGGCAAAGAGAGAAAGAGAGCAAGAGTGAGCAATCGCAAACACAAAGGGTTTGTTTTGAGGTTCGAGCACACTTGCTCTACATCCCCGCCTTCGACACACGAAGGATTTCCACTATGTAAGATCCCACCGGATCTCTCCTCGGTGCCGCAACACCTACAAGCTCTCGGACTCCAAAGTCCCTTACACACGCAAGTCCACCGACTCGCCGAGGCCCGCACCTCAAACCAAAGAGTTCACAACCGAACTCAACCATCAACGAGCACACTTGCCCGTATCCTCAAATAACAAAGAAAAATCTCTTTGATGATCACAACTCTTGATCACCTAAAGAGCACTCTCACTACAACACACCTATAGGAATATCTAGCAATGGATAGCTCAAGTGTGGTGTGAGAAAAGCAAGGAAAGACTATGGTGAAAATCTCAAGGAATCACTAAAACACTCTCTTGATAAACTCCCTTTAAGATGGGAAGTATTTGCACACAATTTTGTGGAGAAAACTCTTCTCAAAGTATCAGAAAAACAGGCTCAAGAAGTCTCAAAAATCTTGGCTCAAAGCAATGACAAAACCCCCTTTTATAGAGGCCAGAAAAATCTGACCGTTGGGCTCTGTCAGAGCTACCGGTCGACCGGTCCGGTCGACCGGCAACGGTCTAAAATCCGACCGTTGCAGCCTCCGGTCGACCGGCCCGGTCGACCGAGCAACTGGAGAAGAGAGTAAACTCTCTGTCGGTCGACCGGCCCGGCCCGTCGACCGATGTTTCCCGAGAGCAAAGCTCTCTGAAGCGGTCGACCGGCCCGGTCGACCGTTCTCCAGTGCACACTGGCGTGCACGTCGTGCACGTCCGGTCGACCGACCCGGTCGACCGGCCTCTGTCAGTTCTGAAAAATCAGAACTGGCAGAACCAGAAAATAGGGATTAAGGATTGGTCTTTTTGGCTTAATAAAATCCCAGAAATTCACAGTAAATCCAGAAAAATAGTTTCAATCAAATAAAAACTGTTTTTCTAAAATATGTTTTTCTAAAACTTGTTTTTCCATAACTTCACAAAATACAAAAAACAAGATATTTTGAACTTATAAAGCAAAGTGTGTATGGATATGATCCACCACACAATCAAGATGAAATATCTAGTTTTTGACATAAAGCACTAAACTTGTTTTGGTTAAAGGATATGTATATAAGAAATTACCAAAACCCAAAGTAGATATTTTGTCATAAGGAAAATCTCATCAAATACAAAAACAAGATATACTTTTAAAGCATAGTGTGTATGGATATGATCCACTACACAAATAAGATGAATATCTAGTTTTTGACATAAGGCTCTAAACATGGTTTTGGATATAAGATATGTATACATGAATACCAAAACCAATTGTATTTTATCACAAATGAAAATCTTTTATGAAAATCATTCTATCAAGAGTTCTATCAAGAGTGTGTGTGTGATATAGACTTGAGCAATCCACCAACTATTCTATCCTTTACATTTTATCTAAAATAAATCTTATAAAAACAAACCTAGACTCAAGTCTTCATCTTCTTGAAGTCTTCACTTGAAGTCTTCTCATCTTCTTGACTTGGTCCACATGCAATCCACCGAGCTCATCTCTAGATGTGATCTTGATGCATAGGCTCGTGAATCAACCGGTGCTAGCTTCCAACTTGACTTTAAATCCTTTGTTGAAGCTCCACACCTACTAAGATCTTGATAAGGAATCTGTCACTAATTAAACACAAGATCATTAGTAATCATAACTTCATGAGTTGATCATCATCAAAACTAGGGTGATAGGCCTTTGGGCCAACAATCTCCCCCTTTTTGATGATGACAAAACTCATGACGTTATATATGCATGGATTAAAGTAAAGCTTCAAAGAAGCTCCCCCTTAACTCATGCATACAAAATAAATAATAAATATGATCATGAAGCACATGAATATGGATGCAAATATGGAGATGCAACAAGCATAAATCAAAATCTTTTTACTCCTATTTGCATAAATCAAAACACATATGCATAAATACAAATCTTAATTCCCTTAAGTAAGAAGGACAAATACTTCTCCCCCCTTAAGCAAGGAAATCATGCATATATATCAAAACAAAAACACAAATACTTCTCCCCCTTTTTGTCAATCATCAACAAAGGGTTCAAAGTAAAATCAAATCAACAAATTTTCTCCCCCTTTATGTCAAAAATAAAGAAGTCAAGGAGGGGCAATACAAATCAAAAATTTTGAATTTTTCTCATCAAAACAAAATCATTAATTCTATTTTATCAAAACAAATTTTGAATTTTCTCTTTGATATCAAATAAAAAATATTGATACCATTTTAAAATCTAATGCATAAGCTTGAAAAATAAGATTTGAATTAAGCTTAGCATTAACAACACATGAAGAATTCGAACTAGTTAAATGAGAGTGTTTAACAACTAGTACGAAATCCTTCTATCAAGGAATAAATCTAAGGATTTTCATGAAATAGCAATGAAACACAAAACACTCAAACACTCTAATCTATAAAGTCCAAATAGTTTCAAAAGAAGTGAGTGTACTAATGTTATGTGAAACATGGCATCATGAAAATGGCAATAAGGTACAATATTCCTTAGAAAATCATAAACATCAAAATCATCTCACATTTTTTATTAAATCATTGAAAACAAAATCTATATGTCAAGATATATGTATGTTTTGACAATACATGAAATATACATACATATCTCTTAAACTCAAGTGAGTCTATATGAATGGATTTGCATTGAAGGCAAAAGACTCAAGAGTTATACATGTATATTTTAAGGTTTGGCAAAACACACATATACATGAAATAAAAGGCACATGATCATAAATCAAATCCAAAAGGTGAACATAAGTTTAAATATGTATGAATCATCAAAACTAAGCAATACAAGTACATTTCAAGGGTTCAAATAAGCATTTAAGCACACTTACTAATAGATCTTTTTGAGGCCCATGATATGTTCAAGTATAAATCCTAGTGTTGACAAAAACTAACATATAAACTAATATTCAAATCATGAAGCATTAAATTTTAAGAAAAATTGAATCATGTGACAATCTCAAAAACTATTTGAAGAATACATAACTAGTATAAATTGTTTTTGAAAACTAGTTAAAGATCCTTCAAATATGTCAAATCATATGTTTTTCATGAATGGACTAAGTACATAAAAATCCAAGCACTCATAGTCCATAAAGCTCATAAATATATTTTTGAATAAAAGATGAGTGTTCAAAGGTTATGTAAATAGTATTTTCATGAAAGTTGTCATTGAAGCTCAAATCACATAGAAATCATTGTTATCAAATCAACACAAAATCATTTTTATTAAAAAACTACAATCTTCATGGTATATGTATGAATTATACAAATCTAACAATACACATACATATCCCAAATTGTAAAAGAGTCTATCAAATATTTGCATGAAATCTAGAGACTCACGGGTATACATGTATATTTATTAGATTTGAATTAAACACACATATACATGAGGTAAGATCAAAGATAGGCATAACAAGTATAAATGACCGAATCATCAAAACTAGCCTATACACATGCATATAGTGGATACAAATGAGCATGAAGTTCAAATATATATGAGTCAATTGTAGTTCACTATTCATATATGTATAAATGCAAGTTTTGACACATTCTACATTTAAGCATGTAAATGCCACATGAAAACACACAAAATCTTAAAACATGAACATGCTATGTATATGACATAAATAATAAGCATGTACAAAAAAATAAGAGTTTTAGAGATGTTACCAACTCCAAAGCTCCAAATATGGTGGTCTTTCCACCAAATTCCCTGATAGCAATGCATCCAAATGTTTATCCATCATGTCCATTGCATCCGCTATCAAGGCACCATCCTCTCACGTTTTGTGAGAGCCCTCACCTACATCAAAATCAAAAGGTGGGGGTTTTGGTACCCATACTTTCTTGGGTCCTTTGGGGTTAGCTTTATTGTAAGGATCCCAAAATCTTTTATACTTAGTAAATATAAATGAGGTTTCTTATCAAAACAAAATTTTGCTAAATGGCCTTTGCGGCCACAATGTGTACATACGTACACCTTAGTATGCTTATGTGTAGGAGTGTGATCATGTTGTGCAACATAAGCATGATGATGAGAGTGATGTGCATGAACATGAGGAGTTTGTTTCTTTGAAAACATTGACTCCAACTTAGTATGATTAAATGCACAAGAGTTCAAAGTTGAACTCAAATTATCCATTTTATTTTTCAAAACATTTATCTCATTTGTGGTGGCATGTAAAGCATGATGAGATATATGATCATTTTTCTTTTTCTTTTGTGAAACAAAATCTTTTTCTTTTTCAACAAATTTTCTTTTTAAAGACTTATTTTCTTGCAAAACAACTTCTTTTTGTTTTCCACCAATCAATCTTATTTTCAAAATAATGTTCCCTTCACATAATCATTCAATTTGTAAGCAAGGAAACATTCTCATTTTAAATCTTTGTTTTCTTTTTCTAAGCATGCCATTTTATTTCTAATGAATCTTTTTCATTAATCATGGCATCAAAATTCTTTTTCAAATTGTTGTTGTCCTTTTCTAAACATGCAATGTTAGATTTAAAAGAATCTTGTTCTATATCATGCAAGCAATTTTCTTTTTCAATTTTTATTATTCTTTTTAATCATGTCATATTCCTCAAGCAATAATTGGCAAAATGTATTAAGCTCATCCATATGACACATTAACATCCTCATCCTCAGATTCGGAGTTTACCTCAAGGGGGTTATCCCTTGGACCATAAAGCATGCGTTGGAGGTGTCGCTTCCAACGTCCGAGTCACTCCCCGCATAGTATAGATCTTTTTCGCCGAGGGAGGTGATGATGTTCCATACTACAAAACCGATTCAACATTAGAAACCCTAGATAAATAATCATCATTTAGGGTTGACTTGATAGCATGAAGGGCTTTTGCATTAGCCTCAATGTTCTTACCATCTAAAGAATAAGCATTATTATTAGTGGCAGATAGATATGAAATCCTAAGGCTTTGAGGTACAATGACATCTTAACCTTCAAATTTGGATGTTAAGGATGTCAAAGGTGGGTGATGACATGAAGTCCATGGTGTGTGTACAAAATATTGTGATTAGCCTAAAAGAGGATCTTTAACTCTAGGTTGTTAGACCCAATATCAAGAGCACTAGCTCTGATACCAATTGTAAGATCACCTAAGGGGGGTGAATAGGTGATGGCTAATCTAATGGTCACTTATGACAAATAATGCGGAATTAAAACTAAGTAGACCAAATTAAACTTCTTTTAATTAAACACTTATGTATAACACAAGAGTGTTGCCGAATCCCCTTGCGAGGCTCTGGACAACTCCTCTAGATTCCCCTTGAATAGGTTGAGGTGCCCGTTGGCTCTCTTGGTTGAATACTAGTGTTAACACAAGCAATCCCACGCAAGTATATAACAATATAAGCACAAGGGTATATCAAGCATGTAAAGTAAAGACAATGTAAGTAATGCAAGATATAAAGGAGGCAAAGAGAGAAAGAGAGCAAGAGTGAGCAATCGCAAACACAAAGGGTTTGTTTCGAGGTTCGAGCACACTTGCTCTACATCCCCGCCTTCGACACACGAAGGATTTCCACTATGTAAGATCCCACCGGATCTCTCCTCGGTGCCGCAACACCTACAAGCTCTCGGACTCCAAAGTCCCTTACACACGCAAGTCCACCGACTCGCCGAGGCCGCACCTCAAACCAAAGAGTTCACAACCGAACTCAACCATCAACGAGCACACTTGCCCGTATCCTCAAATAACAAAGAAAAATCTCTTTGATGATCACAACTCTTGATCACCTAAAGAGCACTCTCACTACAACACACCTATAGGAATATCTAGCAATGGATAGCTCAAGTGTGGTGTGAGAAAAGCAAGGAAAGACTATGGTGAAAATCTCAAGGAATCACTAAAACACTCTCTTGATAAAAACTCCCTTTAAGATGGGAAGTATTTGCACACAAATTTTGTGGAGAAAACTCTTCTCAAAGTATCAGAAAAACAGGCTCAAGAAGTCTCAAAAATCTTGGCTCAAAGCAATGACAAAACCCCCTTTTATAGAGGCCAGAAAAATCTGACCGTTGGGCTCTGTCAGAGCTACCGGTCGACCGGTCCGGTCGACCGGCAACGGTCTAAAATCCGACCGTTGCAGCCTCCGGTCGACCGGCCCGGTCGACCGAGCAACTGGAGAAGAGAGTAAACTCTCTGTCGGTCGACCGGCCCGGTCGACCGATGTTTCCCGAGAGCAAAGCTCTCTGAAGCGGTCGACCGGCCCGGTCGACCGTTCTCCAGTGCACACTGGCGTGCACGTCGTGCACGTCCGGTCGACCGACCCGGTCGACCGGCCTCTGTCAGTTCTGAAAAATCAGAACTGGCAGAACCAGAAAATAGGGATTAAGGATTGGTCTTTTGGCTTAATAAAATCCCAGAAATTCACAGTAAATCCAGAAAAATAGTTTCAATCAAAATAAAAACTGTTTTTCTAAAAATATGTTTTCTAAAACTTGTTTTTCCATAACTTCACAAAATACAAAAAACAAGATATTTTGAACTTATAAAGCAAAGTGTGTATGGATATGATCCACCACACAATCAAGATGAAATATCTAGTTTTTGACATAAAGCACTAAACTTGTTTTGGTTAAAGGATATGTATATAAGAAATTACCAAAACCCAAAGTAGATATTTTGTCATAAGGAAAATCTCATCAAATACAAAAACAAGATATACTTTTAAAGCATAGTGTGTATGGATATGATCCACTACACAAATAAGATGAATATCTAGTTTTTGACATAAGGCTCTAAACATGGTTTTGGATATAAGATATGTATACATGAATACCAAAAACCAAATTGTATTTTATCACAAATGAAAATCTTTTATGAAAATCATTCTATCAAGAGTTCTATCAAGAGTGTGTGTGTGATATAGACTTGAGCAATCCACCAACTATTCTATCCTTTACATTTTATCTAAAATAAATCTTATAAAAACAAACCTAGACTCAAGTCTTCATCTTCTTGAAGTCTTCACTTGAAGTCTTCTCATCTTCTTGACTTGGTCCACATGCAATCCACCGAGCTCATCTCTAGATGTGATCTTGATGCATAGGCTCGTGAATCAACCGGTGCTAGCTTCCAACTTGACTTTAAATCCTTTGTTGAAGCTCCACACTACTAAGATCTTGATAAGGAATCTGTCACTAATTAAACACAAGATCATTAGTAATCATAACTTCATGAGTTGATCATCATCAAAACTAGGGTGATAGGCCTTTGGGCCAACAATCTCCCCCTTTTTGATGATGACAAAACTCATGACGTTATATATGCATGGATTAAAGTAAAGCTTCAAAGAAGCTCCCCCTTAACTCATGTATACAAAATAAATAATAAATATGATCATGAAGCACATGAATATGGATGCAAATATGGAGATGCAACAAGCATAAATCAAAATCTTTTTACTCCTATTTGCATAAATCAAAACACATATGCATAAATACAAATCTTAATTCCCCTTAAGTAAGAAGGACAAATACTTCTCCCCCTTAAGCAAGGAAATCATGCATATATATCAAAACAAAAACACAAATACTTCTCCCCCTTTTTGTCAATCATCAACAAAGGGTTCAAAGTAAAATCAAATCAACAAATTTTCTCCCCCTTTATGTCAAAAATAAAGAAGTCAAGGAGGGGCAATACAAATCAAAAATTTGAATTTTTCTCATCAAAACAAAATCATTAATTCTATTTTATCAAAACAAATTTTGAATTTTCTCTTTGATATCAAATAAAAAATATTGATACCATTTTAAAATCTAATGCATAAGCTTGAAAAATAAGATTTGAATTAAGCTTAGCATTAACAACACATGAAGAATTCGAACTAGTTAAATGAGAGTGTTTAACAACTAGTACGAAATCCTTCTATCAAGGAATAAATCTAAGGATTTTCATGAAATAGCAATGAAACACAAAACACTCAAACACTCTAATCTATAAAGTCCAAATAGTTTCAAAAGAAGTGAGTGTACTAATGTTATGTGAAACATGGCATCATGAAAATGGCAATAAGGTACAATATTCCTTAGAAAATCATAAACATCAAAATCATCTCACATTTTTTTATTAAATCATTGAAAACAAAATCTATATGTCAAGATATATGTATGTTTTGACAATACATGAAATATACATACATATCTCTTAAACTCAAGTGAGTCTATATGAATGGATTTGCATTGAAGGCAAAAGACTCAAGAGTTATACATGTATATTTTAAGGTTTGGCAAAACACACATATACATGAAATAAAAGGCACATGATCATAAATCAAATCCAAAAGGTGAACATAAGTTTAAATATGTATGAATCATCAAAACTAAGCAATACAAGTACATTTCAAGGGTTCAAATAAGCATTTAAGCACACTTACTAATAGATCTTTTTGAGGCCCATGATATGTTCAAGTATAAATCCTAGTGTTGACAAAAAACTAACATATAAACTAATATTCAAATCATGAAGCATTAAATTTTAAGAAAAATTGAATCATGTGACAATCTCAAAAACTATTTGAAGAATACATAACTAGTATAAATTGTTTTTGAAAACTAGTTAAAGATCCTTCAAATATGTCAAATCATATGTTTTTCATGAATGAGACTAAGTACATAAAAATCCAAGCACTCATAGTCCATAAAGCTCATAAATATATTTTGAATAAAAGATGAGTGTTCAAAGGTTATGTAAATAGTATTTTCATGAAAGTTGTCATTGAAGCTCAAATCACATAGAAATCATTGTTATCAAATCAACACAAAATCATTTTTATTAAAAAACTACAATCTTCATGGTATATGTATGAATTATACAAATCTAACAATACACATACATATCCCAAAATTGTAAAAGAGTCTATCAAATATTGCATGAAATCTAGAGACTCACGGGTATACATGTATATTTATTAGATTTGAATTAAACACACATATACATGAGGTAAGATCAAAGATAGGCATAACAAGTATAAATGACCGAATCATCAAAACTAGCCTATACACATGCATATAGTGGATACAAATGAGCATGAAGTTCAAATATATATGAGTCAATTGTAGTTCACTATTCATATATGTATAAATGCAAGTTTTGACACATTCTACATTTAAGCATGTAAATGCCACATGAAAACACACAAAATCTTAAAACATGAACATGCTATGTATATGACATAAATAATAAGCATGTACAAAAAAAAATAAGAGTTTTAGAGATGTTACCAACTCCAAAGCTCCAAATATGGTGGTCTTTCCACCAAAATTCCCTGATAGCAATGCATCCAAATGTTTATCCATCATGTCCATTGCATCCGCTATCAAGGCACCAATCCTCTCACGTTTGTGAGAGCCCTCACCTACATCAAAATCAAAAGGTGGGGGTTTGGTACCCATACTTTCTTGGGTCCTTTGGGGTTAGCTTTATTGTAAGGATCCCAAAATCTTTTATACTTAGTAAAATATAAATGAGGTTTCTTATCAAAACAAAATTTTGCTAAATGGCCTTTGCGGCCACAATGTGTACATACGTACACCTTAGTATGCTTATGTGTAGGAGTGTGATCATGTTGTGCAACATAAGCATGATGATGAGAGTGATGTGCATGAACATGAGGAGTTTGTTTCTTTGAAAACATTGACTCCAACTTAGTATGATTAAATGCACAAGAGTTCAAAGTTGAACTCAAATTATCCATTTTATTTTTCAAAACATTTATCTCATTTGTGGTGGCATGTAAAGCATGATGAGATATATGATCATTTTTCTTTTTCTTTTGTGAAACAAAATCTTTTTCTTTTTCAACAAATTTTCTTTTTAAAGACTTATTTTCTTGCAAAACAACTTCTTTTTGTTTTTCCACCAAATCAATCTTATTTTTCAAAATAATGTTCCCTTCACATAAATCATTCAATTTTGTAAGCAAGGAAACATTCTCATTTTTTAAATCTTTGTTTTCTTTTTCTAAGCATGCCATTTTATTTTCTAATGAATCTTTTTCATTAATCATGGCATCAAAATTCTTTTTCAAATTGTTGTTGTCCTTTTCTAAACATGCAATGTTAGATTTAAAAGAATCTTGTTCTATATGCATGCAAGCAATTTTCTTTTTCAAATTTTATTATTCTTTTTAATCATGTCATATTTCTCAAGCAATAATTGGCAAAATGTATTAAGCTCATCATATGACACATTAACATCCTCATCCTCAGATTCGGAGTTTACCTCAAGGGGGTTATCCCCTTGGACCATAAAGCATGCGTTGGAGGTGTCGCTTCCAACGTCCGAGTCACTCCCCGCATAGTATAGATCTTTTTCGCCGAGGGAGGTGATGATGTTCCATACTACAAAAGCCGATTCAACATTAGAAACCCTAGATAAATAATCATCATTTAGGGTTGACTTGATAGCATGAAGGGCTTTTGCATTAGCCTCAATGTTCTTACCATCTAAAGAATAAGCATTATTAGTAGTGGCAAGATAGATATGAAATCCTAAGGCTTTGAGGTACAATGACATCTTAACCTTCCAAATTTGGATGTTAAGGATGTCAAAGGTGGGTGATGACATGAAGTCCATGGTGTGTGTACAAAATATTGTGATTAGCCTAAAAGAGGATCTTTAACTCTTAGGTTGTTAGACCCAATATCAAGAGCACTAGCTCTGATACCAATTGTAAGATCACCTAGAGGGGGGGTGAATAGGTGATGGCTAATCTAATGGTCACTTATGAACAAATAATGCGGAATTAAAACTAAGTAGACCAAATTAAACTTCTTTTAATTAAACACTTATGTATAACACAAGAGTGTTGCCGAATTCCCCTTGCGAGGCTCTGGACAAGCTCCTCTAGATTCCCCTTGAATAGGTTGAGGTGCCGCGTTGGCTCTCTTGGTTGAATACTAGTGTTAACAAGCAATCCCACGCAAGTATATAACAATATAAGCACAAGGGTATATCAAGCATGTAAAGTAAAGACAATGTAAGTAATGCAAGATATAAAGGAGGCAAAGAGAGAAAGAGAGCAAGAGTGAGCAATCGCAAACACAAAGGGTTTGTTTCGAGGTTCGAGCACACTTGCTCTACATCCCCGCCTTCGACACACGAAGGATTTCCACTATGTAAGATCCCACCGGATCTCTCCTCGGTGCCGCAACACCTACAAGCTCTCGGACTCCAAAGTCCCTTACACACGCAAGTCCACCGACTCGCCGAGGCCGCACCTCAAACCAAAGAGTTCACAACCGAACTCAACCATCAACGAGCACACTTGCCCGTATCCTCAAATAACAAAGAAAAATCTCTTTGATGATCACAACTCTTGATCACCTAAAGAGCACTCTCACTACAACACACCTATAGGAATATCTAGCAATGGATAGCTCAAGTGTGGTGTGAGAAAAGCAAGGAAAGACTATGGTGAAAATCTCAAGGAATCACTAAAACACTCTCTTGATAAAAACTCCCTTTAAGATGGGAAGTATTTGCACACAAATTTTGTGGAGAAAACTCTTCTCAAAGTATCAGAAAAACAGGCTCAAGAAGTCTCAAAAATCTTGGCTCAAAGCAATGACAAAACCCCCTTTTATAGAGGCCAGAAAAATCTGACCGTTGGGCTCTGTCAGAGCTACCGGTCGACCGGTCCGGTCGACCGGCAACGGTCTAAAATCCGACCGTTGCAGCCTCCGGTCGACCGGCCCGGTCGACCGAGCAACTGGAGAAGAGAGTAAACTCTCTGTCGGTCGACCGGCCCGGTCGACCGATGTTTCCCGAGAGCAAAGCTCTCTGAAGCGGTCGACCGGCCCGGTCGACCGTTCTCCAGTGCACACTGGCGTGCACGTCGTGCACGTCCGGTCGACCGACCCGGTCGACCGGCCTCTGTCAGTTCTGAAAAATCAGAACTGGCAGAACCAGAAAATAGGGATTAAGGATTGGTCTTTTGGCTTAATAAAATCCCAGAAATTCACAGTAAATCCAGAAAAATAGTTTCAATCAAAATAAAAACTGTTTTTCTAAAAATATGTTTTTCTAAAACTTGTTTTTCCATAACTTCACAAAATACAAAAACAAGATATTTTGAACTTATAAAGCAAAGTGTGTATGGATATGATCCACCACACAATCAAGATGAAATATCTAGTTTTTGACATAAAGCACTAAACTTGTTTTGGTTAAAGGATATGTATATAAGAAATTACCAAAACCCAAAGTAGATATTTTGTCATAAGGAAAATCTCATCAAATACAAAAACAAGATATACTTTTAAAGCATAGTGTGTATGGATATGATCCACTACACAAATAAGATGAATATCTAGTTTTGACATAAGGCTCTAAACATGGTTTTGGATATAAGATATGTATACATGAATACCAAAAACCAAATTGTATTTTATCACAAATGAAAATCTTTTATGAAAATCATTCTATCAAGAGTTCTATCAAGAGTGTGTGTGTGATATAGACTTGAGCAATCCACCAACTATTCTATCCTTTACATTTTATCTAAAATAAATCTTATAAAAACAAACCTAGACTCAAGTCTTCATCTTCTTGAAGTCTTCACTTGAAGTCTTCTCATCTTCTTGACTTGGTCCACATGCAATCCACCGAGCTCATCTCTAGATGTGATCTTGATGCATAGGCTCGTGAATCAACCGGTGCTAGCTTCCAACTTGACTTTAAATCCTTTGTTGAAGCTCCACACCTACTAAGATCTTGATAAGGAATCTGTCACTAATTAAACACAAGATCATTAGTAATCATAACTTCATAAGTTGATCATCATCAAAACTAGGGTGATAGGCCTTTGGGCCAACACTATCGTCTCTTGAATACTACATTTTCTAATGTTTATTCCCTATTCGGCTCTTACATGGCCTAGTTCAGGTCGATCAAGGCTGAAAGCTTGAATTTCTGTCAAACTTCCCGATTAAGACTAGAAAAAGGTTAATTGGTAGTATTTATACTTAAAAAATTATGTTATATAACTCTCTGATCTTAAGAACCATGTTTTCTCCCCTTTAGGCCCTATTCAACTTTATATGGCCGTTTAGGCCAATCGGGGATAAAATTTTGACTTTTAGTTAAACTTCCTAAGTACAACAAGAAACAAGGTTAATCAGTAGGTTTTGTATATAGAATGGTGTAATACCACTCTTGACACTTGAAAATTTTGTTTTCTCCCCGTTTAGGCCTATTCGGCTCTTTATAAAGCCTAGTTCAGGCCAATCAAAGCTGAAAGTTTGACTCTTAGTCAAACTTGTCAATTATGACTAGAAATATGATTAATTGGTTGTATTTGAATATAAAAACTATGTATTATCATTCCTAGATCTTGAGAACCACATTTTCTCCCCATTGGGCCCTCTTCAACTCATATATATCCTAATTCAGGCCAATCAGGGTGGAAAGTTTGACTTTTGGTCAAACTTTCTAATTAAGACTAGAAACAAGATTAGATGGCAGTAATTGTATATGAAAACTCTGTAATACTACTCCTGGCTCTTAAGAGCCACGTTCTCGCCATGTTTGGGCCCCTATTCGACCCTTCTAAGCCTAATTCAGGCCAATAAGGGTCGGAAGTTTGACTTTTGGACAAATTTCCCAATTAATACTATAAACAAGGTTAATTGGATATGATTGTACATAGAAACAATATAATACTACTCCCAGATCTTGAGAACCATGTTTTCCCTATGTTTTCCCCTATTCCGAACTTATTATAAGGCCTAGTCCAATCGGGGTTGAAAGTTTGGCATTTGGTCAAACTTCAAAATTAAGATTCGAAATAAGTTTAATAGATAATATTTGTACATCAAAACTATGCAATACCACTCTCGGCTCTTAAAAATCGCGTTTTCTCCCCGTTTAGGCCATATTAAACTCTTATAAGGCCTAATTCAGCCCAATCGGGACTGAAAGTTTGAGTTTTGGTCAAACTTTCTAATTAAAACTAAAAACAAGGATAATTAGTAGCATTTATAGATAGAAACTATATAGTACCACTCACAGCTCTTCAAAACCACGTTTTCCCCCCTTTTAGGCCCTATTTGGCTCTTATAAGGCGTAATTCAAACCAATCGGGGCTGAGAGTTTGACTTTTGGTCAAACACCCTAATTAAGGCTAGAAATAAGGTTAACTGGTAGCATCGGTGTATAGAAATAATATAATACCACTCTCGGCTCTTAAAAACCACATTTTATCTCATTTGGGTCCTATTTGGCTCTTATGGCCTAGTTCGGGCCAATCGGGAATGAACGTTTGACTTTTGGCCAAACTTTCCAATTAAGACAAAAAACGAGATAATTTGTAGTAATTATTTATATAAACTATGTAATACTAATCTCGGCTCTTGAACACTATGTTTTCCTCCCTGTTTTGCCCTACTCAACTCTTATAAGGTCTAGTTCAGGCCAATCAGTGCTGAAAATTTAACTTTTACCAAACTTCCCATTAACAATTGAAACAAAGTTAGTTGGAGGTAATTGTACACATAGAATCTATATAATACAACTCCCAACTCTTGAGAACCACATTTTTCCCATGTTTGTTGCTTATTCGGCTCCAATAAGACCTAGTATAGGCCAAAAGGGCTGAAAGTTTGGCTTTGGGTGAAACTTCCCAATTAAGACTTGAAATAAATTTAACTGATAGTATTTGTACATAAAAACTATGTAAAACTACTCTCGACTCTTGAGAACCACATTCTCCCTATATTTGCTCCTTATTCGACTCTCATATGGTCTAGCTCAGGCTAATTGGGGTTGAAAGTTTGAGTTTTAGTCAAACTTCTAGATTGAAACCCGAAACAAGGTTAATTAGAAGTAATTGTGCATAGTAACTTTGTAATACTAAGTTTAATTTATAGTATTTGTACATAAAAACTATGTAATACCACTTTCGACAATTGAAAATCACGTTTTCTCCCCGTTTAGGCCATATTTGGCTCTTATAAGGCTGAGTTCAGGCCAATCAGTGTTAAAAGTTTAACTTTTGATCAACCTTTTAAATTAAGATTAGAAATAAGTTTACTTGATAGTATTTTTACATAAAAACTATGTAATACAACTCCTGGCTCTTGAAAATCACGATTTCTCCCTATTCTAGCCCTATTTAGCTCCTATATAGCCTAGTTCAAGCCAATCAGGGATGAAACTTTGATTTTTTAGTCAAACTTCCTAATTAAGACTAGTAGCAAGGTTAATTGATAGTAATTATGCGTAGTAACTATGTAATACTTCTCTTGGCTCTTAAGAACCATGTTTTCTCCCTGTTTGGGCCCTACTCGGCACTTATAAAGCTTAGCTCTGGCCAATTAAGGCCGAAAGTTTGGCTTTTGGTCAAAATTTCTAATTAATACTTGAATAAGGTTAGTTAGCAGTAATTGTATATAGAAACTTTACAATACTACTATTGTCTCTTGAATACTACATTTTTCTAATGTTTATTCCCTATTCGGCTCTTACATGGCCTAGTTCAGGTCGATCAAGGCTGAAAGCTTGAATTTCTGTCAAACTTCCCGATAAGACTAGAAAAAGGTTAATTGGTAGTATTTAAACTTAAAAATTATGTTATATAACTCTCTGATCTTAAGAACCATGTTTTCTTCCCCTTTAGGCCCTATTCAACTCTTATATGGCCGTTTAGGCCAATCAGGGATAAAATTTTGACTTTTAGTTAAACTTCCTAAGTACAACAAGAAACATGGTTAATCGGTAGGTTTTGTATATAGAATGGTGTAATACCACTCTTGACACTTGAAAATTTGTTTTCTCCCCGTTTAGGCCTAATCGGCTCTTTATAATGCCTAGTTCAGGCCAATCAAAGCTGAAAGTTTGACTCTTAGTTAAACTTGTCAATTATGACTAGAAATAAGATTAATTGGTTGTATTTGAATATAAAAACTATGTATTATCATTCCTGGATCTTAAGAACTATATTTTCTCCCCATTGGGCCCTCTTCACCTCATATATATCCTAGTTCAGGCCAATCAGGGTGAAAGTTTGACTTTTGGTCAAACTTTCTAATTAAGACTAGAAACAAGATTAAATGGCAGTAATTGTATATGAAAACTCTGTAATACTACTCCTGGCTCTTAAGAGCCACGTTTTCGCCATGTTTGGGCCCCTATTCGACTCTTTTAAGCCTAATTCAGGCCAATAAGGGTCGGAAGTTTGATTTTTGGTCAAATTTCCCAATTAATACTATAAACAAGGTTAATTGGATATGATTGTACATAGAAACAATATAATACTACTCCCAGATCTTGAGAACCATGTTTTCCCTATGTTTTCCCCTATTCCGAACTTATTATAAGGCCTAGTCCAATCGGGGTTGAAAGTTTGGCATTTGGTCAACTTCAAAATTAAGATTCGAAATAAGTTAAATAGATAATATTTGTACATCAAAACTATGCAATACCACTCTCAGCTCTTAAAATCGCGTTTTCTCCCCCGTTTAGGCCATATTAAACTCTTATAAGGCCTAATTCAGGCCAATCGGGACTGAAAGTTTGAGTTTTGGTCAAACTTTCTAATTAAAACTAAAAACAAGGTTAATTAGTAGCATTTATAGATAGAAACTATATAGTACCACTCACAGCTCTTCAAAACCACGTTTCCCCCCTTTTAGGCCCTATTTGCTCTTATAAGGCGTAATTCAAACCAATCGGGGCTGAGAGTTTGACTTTTGGTCAAACTCCCCAATTAAGGCTAGAAATAAGGTTAACTGGTAGCATCGGTGTATAGAAATAATATAATACCACTCTCGGCTCTTAAAAATCACATTTTCTCTCATTTGGGCCCTATTTGGCTCTTATATGGCCTAGTTCAGGCCAATCGGGAATGAACGTTTGACTTTTGGCCAAACTTTCCATCAGCTCTTATAAGGCCTAGTTAGGCAAATCGGGCTGAAAGTTTGACTTTTGGCCAAACTTTCCAATTAGACTAGAAATAAGTTTAATTAATAGTTTTTGTATATAGAAACGATGTAATACTACTCTCGACTCTTGAAAATAATATTTTCTTTCCGTTTTAGCCCAACTTGGCTCTTATAAGGCATAGTTTTGGCCAGTCAAGGCTGAAAGTTTGATTTTTTATGAAACTTTTCAATTAAGATTAGAAACAAGTTTAATTAGTAGCATTGTATATAAAAACTATGTAATACAAATCAGGCCCTTGAAGACCACGTTTTCCTTTCATTTGGACCCTACTCGGCTTTTTAAAGATCTAGTTCTGACCAATAGAGGCTAAAAGTTTAAATTTTAGTCAAACTTCATAATTTAGAGTACAAATAAGGCTAATAAATAGTAATTGCATATAGAAACTATGTAATACTACTACCGACTATTCAAAATCTTATTTTCTCCCGTTTGGGCTCTATTCCGCTCTTACAAGGTCTAATTCAGGCTAATCGAGGCTGGAAGCTTGACTTTTGTCCAAACTTTTACTTAAGATTAGAAATAAGGTTAATAAGTAGTAATTGTATATAGAAACTATGTAATACTACTCACGGCTCTTGAACCCCATATTTTCCCTTCGTTTCTCTATTCGGCTCTTATACGGCCTAGTACATGCCAATCGGAGCTGAAAGTTTGACTTTTGGTCAAACTTTCTAATTAAGACTAGGAATAAATTAATTAGTAGAAATTAGAAATAAAAACTAAAAGTCAAACTTTCTAATTAAGACTAGGAATAAAATTAATTAGTAGAAATTAGAAATAAAAACTATGTAATACTATTCTCAGCTCGTGAAAATCATGTTTTCCCCCTGTTTGGGCCCCAATCGGCTCTTATAAGATCTAATTCTGACCAATCGGGGTAGAAAATTTGCCTTTTGGTAAAAATTCCCAATTAAGACCCGAAATAAATTTAATTATTATAACTTGTATATAGAAATAATGTAATACTACTCACAGATCTTGAAAACCATGTCTTCTCCCTATTTGGGCCTTATTCGGCTCCTATAGGGTCTAGTTCAAGTCAATCAAGGCTGAAATTTTGACTTTTGATCATTTTCAGTTAAGACTAAAAAAAGGTTAATTTATTACATTTGTATATAAAGACTACAGAATACTATTTACGGTTCTTGAAAATCTTATTTTCTTAACTTTTGGACCCTATTCAGCTCTTATAAGGCATAGTTAAGTCTAATCGAGACTGAAAGATTAATTTTTGGTTAAACTTCCCTATTAAGACTTGAAATTAGGTTAATTAGAAGTAATTGTATATTGAAACTATGCAGTAATACTCTTGACTCTTGAAAACCACATTGTCACCCCTATTTAGGCCCTATTTGGCTATTATAAGGCCTAGTTCAAGTCAATCGAGGCTAAAGGATTTGGTTTTTGATCAAGCCTCCCAATAAAGACTATAAATAAGGCTAATTTTTATTAATTATTTATAGAAATATATAATACAACTCCCAATTCTTGAAAACCATGTTTTCCCCAATTTGGGTCCTATCTGGCTCTTATTAAGGCCTACTTCAGGCCAATCGGGGCTGATATTTAACTTTTGGTTAAACTTCCCAAATTAAGACTAGAAATAAGGTTAATCAGTAGTAATTATATATAGAAACTGTGAAATACAACTTCCGATTCTTGAAAACCACGCTTTCCCTTGTTTAGGCCATATTCGTCTATTATAAGGCCTAGTTTAGTCTAATAGGGACTGAAAGTTTGACTTTTGATCAAACTTCTCAATTAAGACTTGGAATACGGTTAATTAGTAGTAATTATAAATAGAAACTATGTAATGCCACTCGTGACTCTTAAAAATCACATTTCCCCTTATTTGGGTCCTATTTAACTCTTATAAGGCCTAATTCTGGCCAATCGGGTTGAAAGTTTAACTTTTAGTCAAACTTCTCAATTAAGACTAGAATAAGGTTAATTAGTAGTATTTGTGCATAAAAACTATGTAATATCACTACCAGCTCTTGAGAGCCAGTTTTCTCCCCGTTTGGGCCCATTCGGCTCTTATATTGCCTAATTCAAGCTAATCGGGGATGGGAGTTTGACTTTTGATCAAATTTCTTAATTAAAATGAGAAACATGGTTAATTAATAATAATTTACTTAAAAACATGTAATACTACTCATGGCTCTTGAAAACTATGTTTTCTCCCCGTTTATCTCTGTTCGGTTCTTACGAAGCCTACTTAAGGCAAACGGGGTTAAAACTTTGATTTTTTATCAAACTTCCTAATTAAGACTAGAAACAAGGTTAATCAATAGTAATTGTACATAGGAATTATGTAATACCACTCAGGCTTTTGAAAATCAAGTTTTTCCCTATTTAAGGGGCCCTTCGGCTCTTATAAGGCTAGTTAAGGCCAATCAGGGTTGAAATTTTGACTTTTCATTAAACCTCTTAATTAAGACTAGAAACAAGGTTAATTAGTAGTAATTGTATGTAAAAACTAAGTAACACTACTCACGGATGCTGAAAACCATATTTTCTCCCCGTTTGGGCCCCATTCGCCTCTTATAAGACCTAGTACATACAAATTCAGGTTGAAAGTTTGATTTTTAGTCAAACTTCCCATATGGACTAGAAATAAGGTTAATTTGTAGTAATTCTACATAGAAACTATGTAATACTACTCTCTTTTCTTGAAAATTATGTTTTCTCATGTTTGTTCCCTATTCAGCTCTTATAAGACTTACTTTAGGCCAATTAGGGCTGAAAATTTGACTTTTGGTTAAAATTTCAAATAAGATTAAAAACACTAAATTTTTACTTTTGGTCAAACTTCTCAATTAAGATAAGAAATAAGGTTAATTTATAGTAATTATATCGTGAAACTATGTAATATTATTCCTGGCTCTTGAAAACCTTGTTTTCTCCCTGTTTGGGCTCTACTTTTAGTCAAACTTCCCACTTAAACTAGAAATCAAAATAATTAATAGTAATTGAATAGAAACTATGTAATATTACTCCAGCCTCACGAAAATCATGTTTTCTTCCCGTTTGGGCCCTATTCGACGCTTATAAGGCCTAATTTAGGCAATCGGAGCTGAAAGTATGACTTATTAAGACTAGAAATAATTAATTAGAAGTAATTATATATAGAAACTTGTAATACTACTCCCAGCTCTTGAAAACCATGTTATCTCCCTATTTGGGCCCTATTCGACTCTTATAAGGCGTGTTCAGTCTAATCGTGGCTTAAAGTTTGACTTTTGGTCAAACTTCCTAATTAAGACTAAAAAAGTTTAATTAGTTGTAATTGTACAGAGAAACTATGTAATATCACTCGTGACTCTTGAAAATCACATTCCCTCCTGTTTGGGCCGTATTTAGCTCTTATAAGTCTTAGTCAGGCCAATTTGGGCTGAAAATTTGACTTTCGATCAAACTTTCCAATTAAGAGAAGAAACAAAGTTTATTAGTAGTTGTACATAGAAACTATGTAATACTACTCTCGGCTCTTAAAAACTATATTTTCTTCCTGTATAGGCCTTATTCGGCTCTAATAAGGCCTAGTTCATGCCAATCAGAGCTGAAACTTTAACTTTTAGTCAAACTTCTCAAATAGACTAGAATAAGTTTAATTAGTTGTATCTGTACATAAAAACTATGTAACACCACTCCCGCCTCTTGAGAACCAATTTTATCCCCGTCTGAGCCTTATTCCGCTCTTAGATGGCCTAGTTCACGCCAATCAGGGATGGGAGTTTAACTTTTGATCAGATTTGCCAAGAAATAGGGTTAGTTAGTAGTAATTTACTTAAAAACTATGTAATACTACACTTGAAAACTATGTTTTCTCCCTGTTTAGACCCCGTTTGGTTATTTATTATGAGCCGTAGTTCAGGTCAATGGGGTTAAAAGTTTGGCGTTTGGTCAAATTTCCCAATTAAGACTTGACACAAGGTTAATTAACAATACTTGTATATAGAAACTATAAACTTCCACTCATGGCTCTTGAAAATAAAGTTTTAACCCTTTTAGGCCCTCTTCTGCTCTTATAAGGCCGAGTTAAGGCCAATCGAGGCTGAAATTTTGACTTTTGATTAAACTTCCTAATTAAGACTAGGAAAAGGTACATTAGTAATAATTTTATGTAAAAACTATGTAAACTACTCACGGTAGTTGAAAACATGTTTTCTCCCTATTTGGGCCGAATTCGCCTCTTATAAGGCCTAGTTCAGGCTAATCAGGGATGAAAGTTTGACCTTTGGTCAAACTCCCAAATGAGAACTAGAAATAAAGTTAATTCTTAGTAATTCTACTTAGAAGTTATGCAATACTACTCCTGTCTCTTGTAAATCACTATGAAATACCACTCTCGGCTCTTGAGAATAAAGTTTTTTTCCTGTTTTAAACCTTATTTGGTTCTTATATGGCCCACTTCAGGCCATTCGGAGGATGAAAGTTTAACTTTTAGTCAAACTTCCCATTAAAGAATAGAAATAAATTTAATTGATAGTATTTGTACACAAACTATATAATACAACTCCTAACTCTTGAGAAACATACTTTCTCCCTGTTGTAGACCTATGCGGCTCTTATCAGGCCTAACTTAGGCTAATGGGGACTGAAAGTCACTTTTAGTCAAACTACCTAATAAAGACCATAGAAATGAGGTTAAGTTGTAGTAATTATCCATAGTAACTATGTAATACTATTCTTAATTCTTGAGAACTAAGCTTTCCCCATTTTGTTCCCTATTCGGCTCTTATAAGCCTGGTTTTGGCCAAGCGGGCTGAAAGTTTTACTTTTAATCAAACTTCTCAATTATGACTAAAAGTAACTTTAATTTATATATTTTCACATGGAAACTATATAATTCCACTCCTGGCTCTTGAAATCATGTTTTCTTCTCGTTTATGCCCTATTCTGCTCTTATAAGGCCAAATTCTCATTAATCGGGGCTGAAAGTTTGACTTGATTTTTTGTCAAACTTTTTATTAAGATTAGAAAAAGATTAACCAGTCAGAAATTGTACATAGAAACGATGTGATACCCCTCACGACTCTTAGAAACCAAGTTTTCTCCCCATTTTGGCCCTATTCGGCTCTTTTAAGGCCTATTTCAAACTAACTGGGTTGAAAGTTTGACTTTTGGTCAAAGTTCCCAATTAAGATTAGAAATATTGTTAATTGTTAGTATTTGTACATAGAAACTATGTAATACCATTTCCAATTGTTGAGAACTATATTTTCTATCCGTTTAGGCCCTACTCGGCTCTTATATGGCCGATTTCAGGCCAATCGGGAATGAATGATTGACTTTTTGGTCAAACTTCATAATTAAGACTAGAAACAAGGTTAATTGAAAGTATTTATACATAAAATCTGTGTAATACAACTTTCAGCTCTTAAGAACCACGTTTTCTCCCTGTTTGGGCCCTAATGGGCTCGTATGAGGCTTAACTCAAGTCAATCAAGGCCAAAAGTTTGACTTTTGGTCAAATTTCACAATTAAAACTAGATACAAGTTTAATTAATAGTAATTATACATAAAAACTATGTGTTACTACTCTCGGTTCTTAAAAACCACACATTCCTCATGTTTTTTCCCTATTCGGCTTTATCAAGCCTAGTTCAGGCCAATTGGGGCCGAAAGTTTGACTTCTGGTCAAACTTCAGCTTAATTGGTTGTAATTATACATAGAAACAATCTAATACTACTCTCAGTTCTTGAGAATCATATTTTCTCCCCATTTAGGCTATACTCAGCTCTAATAAGGCTGTAGGACAATCAAACTGAAAATTTGACTTTTGGTCAAACTTCCAATTAATACTGAAAACAAAGTTAGTTGGAAGTAATTGAACATAAAAGCTATGTAATACTAATCTCAGCTCTTGAAAACCACATTTTCCTCATGTTTGTTCTTAATTTGGATCTTGTAAGGCCTAGTTTAGGCCAATCGGGGCTGAAAGTTTGGCTTTTTGGTAAAACTTTCAAATTAATACTATAAATTAATTTAATTGAAAGTTATTTTTATATAAAACTATGTAATACCACTCTCAGTTTTTAAAAAGCACATTTTCTCTCAGTTTAGGCCCTATTCGGCTCTTATAAGGTTCTAACCAATCGGGGCTGAAAGTTTGACTTTGGTCAAACTTTCCAATTAAGACTAGATGTAAGGTTAATTGGTAGTATTGAACATAGAAACTATGTAATACAACTCATGGCTATTGACAACCATGTTTTCTCACTATTTGGGCCTTATTCGAATCTTATATGGCTTAGCTCAGGCCAATCAGGGATGAATGTTTGAATTTTGGTCAAACTTCTTAATTAACACTAGAAACATAGTTAATTAGGTAACTGTACATAGAAACTATGTAATACTACTCCGGCTCTTGAAAATCACGTTTTATTCTTGTTTGGGCCCTACTCGGCTTTAAAGGCCTAGTTCAGTCAATCAGGGTTGAACCTTCATTTTAAGTCAAACTTCTCATTTAAGACTAAAAATAAGCTTAACTAGTAATAAGTGTATATAGAAACTATATAATGCAACTCTCAGCTCTTGGAAATCACGTTTTCCCAATGTTTATTTTTTATTCGGCTCTCATAAGGCCCAAATCAGCCCAGTCGGGGCTGAAGGTTTGTCTTTTGGTCAAACTTTCTAATTAAAACTAGAAATAGGATTAGTTGGTAAAAGAAATTATGTAATACCACTCCCGGGTCTAAAGAACACATTTTCTCCCCGTTTGTGCCCTATTCGGCTCTTATATGGCCTAATTCAAACCAATCAGGGCTGAAAGTTTGATTTTTGATCAAACTTCCTAATTATTACTAGAAATTAGGTTAATTGATAGAATTTATATAATGAACTATGTAATACCACTCCTGTCTCTTAAGAACAAAGTTTTCTTCCTGTTTGGGTCTTATTCAGCTCTTATTTACCCTTAAGAATAACGTTTTCTATCTAGTTCAGACCAATTGTGGATGAAAGTTTGACTTTTAGTTAAATATACCAATTATGACTAGAAATAAGGTTAAGCGGTACTAATTGTTCATAAATATTATGTAATACTACTCCCGAATCTTGAGAACCATATTTTTCCCATGTTTGGGCCTTACTCGACTCTTATAAGCCATAGTTTTTATGCCCATCATGGTTGAAAGTTTGAGTTTTGGTTAAACGTTCTAATTAAGATTAGAAATAAGTTTAATTGATAGTATTTGTACATAGAAACTATGTAATACCACTCTCGGCTCTTGAAAATCATGTTTCCTCCCGTTTAGACTCCTATTTGGCTCTTAAGGCCTATTTCAGGCTATTGGGGCTGAAAGTTTGAATTGTGACAAAACTTTCCAATTAAGACTAAAAATAAGGTAAATTGGTATTATTTAAACAAGAAACTATATAGTAAGACTCACGGCTCTCAAAAACCATATTTTCTCCCCGTTTAGAATCTATTGGCTCTTATAAGGCCTAATTCAAACTAGTTGGGGCTAAAGGTTTGACTTTTGATCTATCTTCTCTATTAAGACTAGAAAGAAGGTTAACTGATAATATTTGTACATAGAAAGTGTGTAATACCACAACCGGATCTTAATAACTACGTTTTGTCGCCGTTTAGATCCTATTGGGCTCTTGTATGGACTAATTCAGGCCAATCAGTGATGAAAACTTGACTTTTTGATTAAACTTTTCAATTAAGGCTAGAAAAAAAGGTTAATTGGTAGTAATTGTATATTAAAACTATATAATAATACTCTCGGCCCTTGATAACTACGTTTTCTCCCCTTTAAGCCTTACTCGGCTCTTATAAAGCCTAATTCAGGCTAATCAGGGGCAAAAGTTTGACATTTTGTTAAACTTTCTAATTAATACTAGAAACAAAGTTAATTCAAAGTAATTGAACATATAAACTATGTAATACTGCTCAGGCCAATAGAAACAATGAAATGCCACTCACGGCTCTTGAAAATAAATTTTAACCCTTTAGGCGCTCTTCGGCTCTCATAAGGCCGAGTTAAGGCCAATCGGGGGCTGAAATTTTGACTTTTGATTAAACTTCCTAATTAAGACTAGAAAAAGGTAAATTAGTAGTAATTTTATGTAAAAACTATGTAAACTACTCACGGTAGTTGAAAAACATGTTTTCTTCCTATTTGGGCCCGATTCACCTCTTATAAGGCCTAGTTCAGGCCAATCTGTGCTGAAAGTTTGACCTTTGGTCAAACTCCCAAATAAGAACTAGAAATAAAGTTAATTCATAGTAATTCTATATAGAAACTATGTGATACTGCTCTCGCCTCTTAAAAACCATATTTTCCCCTATTTTTTCCGTGTTCAGCTCTTACAAGGCATAGGTTAGGCTAATCTGGGCTGAAAGGTTGACATGTCAAACTTTCCAATTTAGGACAGGAAAATGGTTAATTTGTATTTGTACATAGAAATAATGTAAAACCACTCTCGGCTCTTGAGAATAAAGTTTTCTCCCTGTTTTGGCCCTATTTGGCTCTTATATGGCCTACTTCAGGCTATTCGGGTATGAAAGTTTGGCTTTTGGTCAAACTTCCCAGTTAAGACTAGAAATAAATTTAATTGATAGTATTTGTACGCGAACTATGTAATACAACTCCTGACTCTTGAGAAATATACTTTCTCCCTGTTGTGGACCTATGCGGCTCTTATAGGGCCTAACTCAGGCTAATCGGGACTGAAAGTTATTTTAGTCAAACTTCCTAATAAAGACCATAGAAATGAGGTTAAGTGGTAGTAATTATCTATAGTAACTATATAATACTATTCTTAACTCTTGAGAGCCAAGTTTTCTCCATGTTTGTTCCCTATTCGGCTCTTCATAAGCCTGATTTAGGCCAAGCGGGACTGAAAGTTTACTTTTAATCAAACTTCTCAGTTAAGACTAAAAGTAAGTTTAATTTATATATTTGCACATGGAAGCTATGTAACTCTACTCCTGGCTCTTGAAATCATGTTTTTTCCTCGTTTATGCCCTATTCTGCTCTTATAAGGCTAAATTCTTGCTAATCGGGGCAGAAAGTTTAACTTGATTTTTGGTCAAACTTTTAATTAAGATTAGAAAAAGGTTAACTAGTCATAAATTGTAGATAGAAACGATGTAATACCACTCACGACTCTTGAAAACCAAGTTTTCTCTCCGTTTTGGCCCTATTCGGCTCTTATAAGGCCTAGTTCAGACCAACCGGGCTGAAAGTTTGACTTTTGGTCAAAGTTCCTAATTAAGATTAGAAATATTTTAATTGGTAGTATTTGTACATAGGAACTATGCAATACCATTTTCAACTATTGAGAACTATATTGTCTATCCGTTTGGGCCCTACTCGGCTCTTATATGACCGATTTTAGGCCAATCAGGGATGAATGATTAACTTTTGGTCAAACTTCATAATTAAGACTAGAAAAAAGGTTAATTGAAAGTATTTATACATAAAATCTGTGTAATACTACTCTCGACTCTTAAGAACCACGTTTTCTCCCTATTTGGGCCATATAATGGGCTTGTATAAGGCTTAGCTCAAGCCAATCAGGGCCGAAAGTTTGACTTTTGGTCAAATTTCACAATTAAAATTAGATACAAGTTTAATTAACAGTAACTGTATAAAAAACTGTATGTTACTACTCCCGGTTCTTGAAAACTACACTTTCCCCATGTTTTTTCCCCATTTGGCTTTTATCAGGCCTAGTTCAGGTCGATCGGGCCGAAAGTTTGATTTTTGGTCAAACTTCCCAATTAAGACTAGAAAAAAGATTAATTGGTAGTATTTATACATAGAAACAATCTAATACTACTTTCGGCTCTTGAGAATTATATTTTCTTCCCATTTGGGCTATACTCAGCTCTAAGAAGGCTGAAGGACAATCAGACTGAAAGTTTGACTTTTGGTCAAACTTCCTAATTAATACTAGAAACAAAGTTAGTTGGAACTAATTAAACATAAAAGCTATGTAATACTAATCCCAGCTCTTGAGAACCACTTTTTTCCCATGTTTGTTCTTAATTCGGCTCTTATAAGGCCTAGTTTAAGCTAATCGGGGCTGAAAGTTTGGCTTTTTGGTAAAACTTTCAAATTAAGACTATAAATTAGTTTAATTGATAGTTATTTTTATATAGAAACTATGTAATACCACTCTCGACTTTTGAAAAGCCTGTTTTCTCCCAGTTTAGGCCTTATTCGGCTCTTATAAGGCCTAGTTCTGCCCAACCGGGGCTGAAAGTTTGACTTTAGTCAAACTTTCCAATTAAGATCAGAAGTAAGGTTAATTGGTAGTATTTGTAAATAGAAACTATGTAATGCAAGTCATGGCTATTGACAATCATGTTTTCTCCCTGTTTGGGCCTTATTCAACTCTTATATAACTTAGCTCAAGTTAATCAGGGATGAATGTTTGAATTTTGTTCAAACTTCTCAATTGACACTAGAAACAAGGTTAATTGGAAGTAACTGTACATAGAAACTATGTAGTACTACTCCCGGCTCTTGAAAACCACGTTTTATTCTTGTTCGAGCCCTACACGGCTCTTATAAGGCCTAGTTCAGTCAATCAGGGTTGAACCTTGGCTTTTAGTCAAACTTCTCAGTTAAGACTAAAAATAGGCTTAATTAGTAGTAATTGTACATAGAAACTATGTAATGCCACTCTCAGCTTTTGAAAATCATGTTTTCCCCATGTTTATTCTTTATCTGGCTCTTATAAGGTCCAAATCAGCCCAATCAGGGTTGAAGGTTTGTCTTTTTGTCAAACTTTCTAATTAAGACTAGAAATAAGATTAGTTGGTAGTATTTGTGCATACAAATTATGTAATACCACTGCGGGTCTTAAGAACCACATTTTCTCCCCGTTTGGGCCCTATTCGGCTCTTATATGGCTTAGTTTAATTCATTCAGGGCTGAAAGTTTGATTTTTAGTCAAACTTCATAATATTACTAGAAATTAGGTTAATTGACATAATTTATATATTGAACTATGTAATACCACTCCTGTCTCTTAAGAACAAAGTTTTCTTCCTATTTGGGACCTATTCGGCTCTTATATGCCCGTAAAAATAACGTTTTCTTCCTAGTTCAGGCCAATCGTGGACGAAAGTTTGACTTTTAGTTAAATGTACCAATTATGACTAGAAATAAGGTTAAGTGGTAATAATTGTACATAAATATTATGTAATACTACTTTCGGATCTTAAGAACCACGTTTTCCCCTTGTTTGGGCCTTACTCGGCTCTTATAAGGTATAGTTTAGGCCCATCAAGGTTGAATGTTTGGCTTTTGGTCAAACTTCCCAATTAAGATTAGAAATAAGTTTAATTGATAGTATTTATACATAGAAACTATCTAATACCACCTCGGCTCTTGAAACTCATGTTTCCTCCTCGTTTAGGCCCCTATTTGGCTCTTAAGGCCTATTTCTGGCTATTCGGGGCTGAGTTTGAATTATGACCAAACTTCCCAATTAAGACTAAAAACAAGGAAAATTGGTATTATTTATACATAGAAACTATATAGTAAGACTCACGACTCTCGAAAACCATATTTTCTCCCCATTTAGAACCTATTTGGCTCTTATAAGGCCTAATTCAAATTAGTTAGGGCTGAAAGTTTGACTTTTGATTAATTTTCTATTAAGACTAGAAAGAAGGTTAATTGATAGTATTTGTACATAGAAAGCATGTAATACCACAACCAGATCTTGATAACTATATTTTTCTCCCCGTTTGGGTCCTATTGGGCTCTTATATGGCCTAACTCAGGCTAATCAGAGATGAAAACTTGACTTTTTGATTAAACTTTCCAATTAAGGCTAGAAACAAGGTTAATTGGCAGTAATTGTATATAAAAACTATATAACAATACTCTCAGCTCTTGAGAACCACGTTTTCTCCCCTTTAAGCCTTACTCGGCTCTTATAAAGCCTAATTCAGGCCAATGAGGGGTGAAAGTTTGACTTTTTATTAAACTTTTCAATTAATACTAGAAACAAAATTAATTAAAGTAATTGTACATATAAACTATGTAATACTACTCGTGACTCCTGAGAACCAATTTTTCCCAATGTTTGCTCCCTATTCGGCTCCTATAAGGCAAAGTTTAGGCCAATCAGGGCTAAAATTTGGATTTTGGTTAAACTTCCCAATTAAGACTAGAAATAAATTTAATTGATAGTATTGTGCTTAGAAATAATATAATACTACTGCTGACTCTTGAGAATGATATTTTCCCCATATTTGTTTCCTATTCGGCTCTTATAGGCAGTAAGGCCAAATCGGGTTGAAAGTTTGACTTTTGGTCAAACTTTCCAATTAAGACTAGAAATAAGTTTAATTAATAATATTTGTACATAGAAACTATGTAATACTATTCTCGGCTCTTGAAACAATATTTTCTCCCTGTTTGAGCCCTACTTGGCTCTTATAAGTATTTGGCTCTTATAAGGCCTAATTCAAATTAGTTAGGGCTGAAAGTTTGACTTTTGATTAATCTTCTCTATTAAGATTAGAAAGAAGGTTAATTGATAGTATTTGTACATAGAAAGCATGTAATACCACAACCAGATCTTGATAACTATATTTTTCTCCCATTTGGGTCCTATTGGGCTCTTATATGGCCTAACTCAGGCTAATCAGGGATGAAAACTTGACTTTTTGATTAAACTTTCCAATTAAGGCTAGAAACAAGG
This sequence comes from Agave tequilana, assembly GCA_038442645.1. Classification (NCBI taxonomy): domain Eukaryota; kingdom Viridiplantae; phylum Streptophyta; class Magnoliopsida; order Asparagales; family Asparagaceae; genus Agave; species Agave tequilana. The sequence goes on from JAVJIF010034610.1 coordinate 60,423, forward strand.
TTAATTGGCAGTAATTGTATATAAAAACTATATAACAATACTCTCAGCTCTTGAGAACCACGTTTTCTCCCCTTTAAGCCTTACTCGGCTCTTATAAAGCCTAATTCAGGCCAATAGGGGTGAAAGTTTGACTTTTTATTAAACTTTTCAATTAATACTAGAAACAAAATTAATTAAAGTAATTGTACATATAAACTATGTAATACTACTAGTGACTCCTGAGAACCAATTTTTCCCAATGTTTGCTCCCTATTCGGCTCCTATAAGGCAAAGTTTAGGCCAATCAGGGCTAAAATTTGGATTTTGGTTAAACTTTTCAATTAAGACTAGAAATAAATTTAATTGATAGTATTGTGCTTAGAAACAATATAATACTACTGCTGACTCTTGAGAATGATATTTTCCCCATATTTGTTTCCTATTCGGCTCTTATAGGCAGTAAGGCCAAATCGGGTTGAAAGTTTGACTTTTGGTCAAACTTTCCAATTAAGACTAGAAATAAGTTTAATTAATAATATTTGTACATAGAAACTATGTAATACTATTCTCGGCTCTTGAAACAATATTTTCTCCCTGTTTGAGCCCTACTTGGCTCTTATAAGGCATAATTTAGGCCAATCAGGGCTGAAAGTTTGGTTTTTAGTTAAATTTCTCAATTAAGATTAGAAACAAGTTTAATTAGTAGTATTTGTATATAAAAACTATGTAATACTACTCAGGCCCTTGAAGACCACATTTTCACTTCATTTGGACCCTACTCGGCTCTTATAAGACCTAGTTCTGACCAATAGAGGCTGAAAGTTTGAATTTTAGACAAACTTCATAATTTAGAGTACAAATAAGGCTAATTAATAGTAATTGCATATAGAAACTATGTAATACTACTATCGACTGTTCAAAATCTTATTTTCTCCCCGTTTGGGCTTTATTCCGCACTTAATAAGGTCTAGTTCAGGCTAATCGAGGCTGAAAGCTTGACTGTTGTCCAAACTTTCCAATCAAGATTAGAAACAAGGTTAATAAATAGTAATTGTATATAGAAACTATGTAACACTACTCATGGCTCTTGAACCCCATGTTTTCCCCTCGTTTCTCTATTCGGCTCTTATACGGCCCAGTACATGCCAATCGGGGCTTAAAGTTTGACTTTTGGTCAAACTTTCTAATTAAACTAGAAATAAAGTTAATTAGTAGAAATTAGAAATAGAAACTATGTAATACTATTTCCGGCTCGCGAAAACCATGTTTTCCCCCTGTTTGGGCCCTAATCGGCTCTTATAAGATTTAAATTAGAACAATCGGGGCAGAAAATTTGCCTTTTGGTAAAAATTCCTAATTAAGACCAGAATTAAAGTTAATTATTAGTACTCGTATATAGAAATAATGTTATACTATTCACAGATCTTGAAAACCATGTCTTCCCCCTGTTTGGGCCCTATTCGGCTCTTATAGGGCCTTATTCAAGTCAATCAAGGCTGAAATTTTGACTTTTGATCAAATTTCCAATTAAGGCTAAAAAAAGGTTAATTTATTGCATTTGTATATAAAAACTATATAATACTACTTATAGCTCTTGAAAATCTTGTTTTCTTAACTTTTGGCGTTATTCAAATCTTATAAGGCATAGTTAAGTCTAATCGAGACTGAAAGGTTGGTTTTTGGTCAAACTTTCCTATTAAGACTTGAAACTAGGTTAATTAGTAGTAATTGTATACTGAAACTATGCAGTAATACTCCCGACTCTTGAAAACCACGTTGTCACCCCATTTAGGCCCTATTTGGCTCTTATAAGGCCTAATTCAAGTCAATCGAGGCTAAAGGATTTGATTTTTGATCAAAACTCCCAATAAAGACTATAAATAAGGCTAATTTTTATTAATTATATATAGAAATATGTAATACAACTCCCAATTCTTGAAAACCATGTTTTCCCCCAATTTATGTCCTATTTGGCTCTTATTTAGGCCTACTTCAGGCCAATCGGGGGTGATATTTAACTTTTGATTAAACTTCCCAAATTAAGATTAGAAATAAGGTTAATTAGTAGTAATTATATATAGAAACTATGTAATACTACTTTCGGTTCTTGAAAATCATGTTTTCCCTTTTTTAGGCCCTATTCGGCTCATATAAGGCCTAGTTCAGTCTAATAGGGACTAAAAGTTTGATTTTTAATTAAACTTTTCAATTAAGACGAAGAATAAGGTTAATTAGCAATAATTATATATATAAACTATGTAATACCAGTCGTGGCTCTTAAAAATCACATTTCCCCTTGTTTGGGTCCTATTTAACTCTTATAAGGCCTAATTCAGGCCAATCGGGCTGAAAATTTAACTTTTAGTTAAACTTCTCAATTAAGACTAGAAATAAGGTTAATTAGTAGTATTTATACATAAAAACTATGTAATATCACTATCAGCTCTTGAGAGCCAGTTTTCTCCCCGTTTGGACCCATTCAGCTCTTATATGGTCCAATTCAGGCAATCGGGGATGAGGGTTTGACTTCTGATCAAATTTCTCAATTAAAATGAGAAACATAATTAATTAGTAGTAATTTACTTAGAAACTATGTAATAATACTCATGACTCTTGAAAACTATGTTTTATCCCCGTGTATCCCTGTTCGGTTCTTATGAGCCATAGTTAAGGCCAACGGGGTTAAAACTTTAGTTTTTGATCAAACTTCCTAATTAAGATTAGAAATAAGATTAATTAATAGTAATTGTATATAAAATTATGTAATACCACTCATGGCTTTTGAAAATCAAGTTTTTTCCCTATTTAAGGGGCCCTTCGGCTCTTATAAGGTTAAGGCCAATCAGGGTTGAAATTTTGACTTTTCATTGAGCCTCTTAATTAAGACTAGAACCAAGCTTAATTAGCAGTATTTGTATGTAAAAACTATGTAACACTACTCACGGATGCTGAAAACCATGTTTTCTCCCCTTTTGGGCCCCATTCGCCTCTTATAAGGCCTAGTTCATACCAATTCGGGCTGAAAGTTTGATTTTTGGTCAAACTTCCCAATAAGGACTAGAAATAAGGTTAATTCGTAGTAATTCTACATAGAAACTATGTAATACTACTCTCTTCTCTTGAAAATTATGTTTTTTCTATGTTTGTTCCCTATTCAGGTCTTATAAGACTTACTTTAGGCCAATCAAGGCTGAAAGTTTGACCTTTGGTCAAAATTTCAAATAAGATTAAAAACATTAAAGTTTTACTTTTTTATCAAACTTCTTAATTAAGATAAGAAATAAGGTTAATTTGTAGTAATTATACTGAGAAACTATGTAATATTATTCCTGGCTCTTGAAAATCTTGTTTTCTCCCTGTTTGGGTTCTACTTTTAGTCAAACATCCCAATTAAATTAGAAATAAAAATAATTAGTAGTAATTGAATATAGAGACTATGTAATACTATTCCAGCCTCTTGAAAATTATGCTCTACATTTGGGCCTTATTCGATGCTTATAAGGCCTAGTTTAGGCAATCGAAGCTGAAAGTTTGACTTATTAAGACTAGAAATAATTAATTGAAGTAATTGTATATAGAAACTATGTAATACTACTCCCAGCTCTTGAAAACCATGTTTTCTTTCTGTTTAGGCCCTATTCGACTCTTATAAGGCGTGTTCAGTCTAATCGTGGCTGAAAGTATAATTTTTTGTCAAACTTCCCAATTAAGACTAAAAAATGGTTAATTAGTAGTAATTGTACAGAGAAACTATGTAATATCACTCGTGACTCTTGAAAACAACCTTCCTCCTTGTTTGGGCCGTATTTGGCTCTTATATAGTCTTAGTCAGGCGAATTTGGGATGAAAATTTGACTTTCGATCAAACTTTCCAATTAAGACAAGAAACAAAGTTTATTAGTAGTTATATATAGAAACTATGTAATACTACTCTCGGCTATTGAAAACTATATTTTCTTCATGTATAGGTCTTATTCGGCTCTAATAAGGCCTAGTTCATGCCAACTAGAGCTGAAAGTTTAACTTTTAGTCAAACTTCTCAATTAAGACTAGAAATAATGTTAATTAGTTGTATTTGTACATAAAAACTATGTAATACCACTCCCGCCTCTTGAGAACCAATTTTCTCCCCGTCTAGGCCTTATTCCGCTCTTAGATGGCCTAGTTCACGCCAATCGGGGATGGGAGTTTGACTTTTGATCAAATTTCCCAAGAAATAGGGTTAATTAGTAGTAATTTACTTAAAAACTATGTAATATTACTCTTGAAAACTATGTTTTCTTCCCATTTAGACCCCATTTGGTTATTATAAGGCCTAGTTCAGGCCAATGGGGTTGAAAGTTTGGCTTTGGTCAAATTTCCCAATTAAAACTTGGTACAAGGTTAATTAATAGTACTTGTAAACTATAAAATGCCACTCACGGCTCTTGAAAATAAAGTTTTAACCTTTTTAGGCCCTCTTCGGCTCTTATAAGGTCGAGTTAAGGCCAATCGAGGCTGAAATTTTGACTTTTGGTTAAACTTCCTAATTTAGACTAGAAAAAAGGTAAATTAGTAGAAATTTTATGTAAAAACTATGTAAACTACTCACGACAGTTGAAAAACATGTTTTCTCCCCATTTGGGCCCGATTCGTCTCTTATAAGGCCTAGTTTTGGCAAATCTGGGCTGAAAGTTTGACTTTTGGTCAAACTCCAAATGAGATCTAGAAATAAAGTTAATTCTTAGTAATTCTATATAAAAACTATGCAATACTACTCCTGTCTCTTGAAAACCACTATGAAATACCACTCTTGGCTCTTGTGAATAAAGTTTTCTCCCTGTTTTGGCCCTATTTGGCTCTTATATGGCCTACTTGAGGCCATTCGGAGATGAAAGTTTCACTTTTGGTCATACTTTCCAGTCAAGACTAGCTACAAATTTAATTGATGCAATTTGTACACAAACTATGTAATACAAATCCTTACTTTTGAGAAACATACTTTCTCCCTGTTGTGGACCTATGCGGCTCTTATAAGGCCTAGCTCAGGCTAATGGGACTGAAAGTCACTTTTAGTCAAACTTCCTAATAAAGACCATAGAAATGAGGTTAAGTGGTAGTAATTGTCCATAGTAACTATGTAATACTATTCTTAATTCTTGAGAACCAAGTTTTCCCATGTTTGTTTCCTATTCGGCTTTTATAAGGTTTAGGCCAAGCGGGGCTGAAAGTTTTACTGTTAATCAAACTTCTCAATTAAGACTAAAAGTAAGTTTAATGTATATATTTGCATATAGAATCTATGTAATTCCACTCCTGGCTCTTGAAATCATGTTTTCTCCTAGTTTATGCCATATTCTACTTTATAAGGCCAAATTCTCGCTAATCGGGGCTGAAAGTTTGACTTGATTTTTGGTCAAACTTTTTAATAAAGATTAGAATAAGGTTAACTAGTCGTAATATACATAGAAATGATGTAATACCGCTCACGACTCTTGAAAACCAAGTTTTCTCCCTGTTTTGGCCCTATTCGGCTCTTATAAGGCCTAGTTCAGACCAATCGGGGCTGAACGTTTAACTTTTGGTTAAAGTTCCCAATTAAGTTTAGAAATATTGTTAATTGGTAGTATTTGTACATAGAAATTATGTAATACCATTTTCAACTATTGAGAACTATATTTTCTATCCGTTTGGGCCCTACTCGGCTCTTATATGGTTGATTTCAGGCCAATTGGGGATGAATGACTGACTTTTGGTCAAACATCATAATTAAGACTAGAAACAAGGTTAATTGAAATTATTTATACATAAAATCTGTGTAATACTAGTCTCGACTCTTAAGAACCACGTTTTCTCCCTGTTTGGGCCATAATGGGCTAGTATAAGGCTTAGCACAGGCCAATCAGGGCCGAAAGTTTTACTTTTAGTCAAATTTCATAATTAAAACTAGATACAAGTTTAATTAATAGTAACTATACATAAAAACTATGTGTTACTACTCCCGGTTCTTGAAAACCACACTTCCCCATGTTTTTTTTTATTCAACTTTTATCGCACCTAGTTCAGGCCAATCGGGGCAGAAAGTTTGACTTTTGGTCAAACTTCTCAATTAAGACTAGAAAAAAGTTTAATTGGTAGTAATTATACATAGAAATAATCTAATACTATTCTCAGCTCTTGAGAATCACATTTTCTCCCCATTTGGGCTATATACTCTAATAAGGCTGAAGACAATCAGACTGAAAGTTTGACTTTTGGTCAAACTTCCCAATTAATACTAGAAACAAAGTTAGTTAGAAGTAATTGAACATAAAAGCTATAAAATACTAATCCCAGCTCTTGAGAACCACGTTTTTCCCATGTTTATTCTTAATTCAACTCTTATAAGGCCTAGTTTAGGCCAATCGGGGCTAAAAGTTTGGTTTTTGGTAAAACTTTCAAATTAAGACATATATTAGTTTAATTGATAGTTATTTTTATATAGAAACTATGTAATACCACTCTCGACTTTTGAAAAGCACGTTTTCTCCCAGTTTAGGCCCTATTCTGCTCTTATAAGGCCTAATTTTGGCCAATCGGGGTTGAAAGTTTGACTTTGATTAAACTTTCCAATTATAACTAGAAGTAAGGTTAATTGGTAGTATTTGTACATAGAAACTATATAATACAACTCATGGCTATTGACAACCATGTTTTCTCCCTGTTTGGACCTTATTCTACTCTTATATGGCTTAGAATAGGTTAATCAGGGATGAATGTTTAAATTTTGATCAAACTTCTCAATTGACACCAAAAACAAGGTTAATTGGAAGTAATTGTACATAGAAACTATGTAGTACTACTCCCGGCTCTTGAAAATTATGTTTTATTCTTGTTCTGACCCTACACGGCTCTTATAAGGCCTAGTTCAATCAATCAGAGTTAAACCTTAACTTTTTGTCAAACCTTAACTTTTAGTCAAACTTCTCAATTAAGACTAGAAATAAGGTTAATTAGTTATATTTATACATAAAAACTATGTCACACCACTCTCGCCTCTTGAGAACCAATTTTATCCCCGTCTGGGCCTTATTCCTCTCTTAGATGACCTAGTTCACGCCAATCGGGGATGGGAGTTTGACTTTTGATTAAATTTCCCAAGAAATAGGGTTAATTAGTAGTAATTTACTATGTAATACTACTCTTGAAAACTATGTTTTCTCCCTATTTAGACCCCGTTCGGTTATTATGAGGCCTAGTTTAGGTCAATGGGGTTGAAAGTTTGGCGTTTGGTCAAATTTCCCAATTAAGACTTGACACAAGGTTAATTAATAGTACGTTTATATAGAAACTATAAACTTCCACTCACGACTCTTGAAAACAAAGTTTTAACCCTTTTAGGCCCTCTTCGGCTTTTATAAGCCGAGTTAAGGCCAACCGAGGCTTAAATTTTGACTTTTGGTTAAACTTCCTAATTAAGACTAGAAAAAAAGGTACATTAGTAGTAATTTTATGTAAAAACTATGTAAACTACTCACGGCAGTTGAAAAACGTATTTTCTCCCCGTTTGGGCCCAATTCGCCTCTTATAAGGCCTTATTCAGGCCAATTTGGGCTGAAAGTTTGACTTTTGGTCAAACTCCCAAATGAGAAATAGAAATAGAGTTAATTCTTAGTAATTCTACATAGAAATTATGTAACACTACTCCTGTCTCTTGAAAACCACTATGAAATACCACTCTCGGCTCTTGAGAATAAAGTTTTCTTCCTGTTTTGGCCTTATTTGGCTCTTATATGGCCTACTTCAGGCCATTCAGGGATGAAAGTTTGACTTTTAGTCAAATTACCCACTTAAGACTAGAAATAAATTTAATATATATATTTGTACATGGAAACTATGTAATTTTACTCCTGGCTCTTGAAAGTTTATGCCTTATTCTGCTCTTATAAGGCCAAATTCTCGTTAATCGGGGCTGAAAGTTTGAATTGATTTTTGGTCAAACTTTTTAATTAAGATTAGAAAAAGATTAACTAGTCATAAATTGTACATAGAAACGATATAATACCACTCATGACTCTTGAAAACTAAGTTTTCTACCCGTTTTGGCCCTATTCGGCTCTTTTAAGGCCTACTTCAGACCAACCGGGGCTGAAAGTTTGACTTTTGGTCAAAATTCCTAATTAAGATTAGAAATATTTTTAATTGGTAGTATTTATATATATAAAGTATGTAATACCATTTCCAACTATTGAGAACTATATTTTCTATCTATTTAGGCCCTATTCGGCTCTTATATGGCCGATTTCAGGCCTATCGGGGATGAATGATTGACTTTTTGTCAAACTTCATAATTAAGACTAGAACTAAGGTTAATTGAAAGTATTTATACATAAAATCTATATAATACTACTCTCAGCTCTTAAGAACCATGTTTTCTCCCTGTTTGGGCCCTAATGGGCTCGTATAAGGCTCAGCTCAAATCAATCAGGGCCGAAAGTTTGGCTTTTGGTCAAATTTCACAATTAAAATTAGATACAAGTTTAATTAATAGTAATTGTATATAAAAACTATGTGTTACTACTCTCGGTTCTTGAAAACCACACATTCCTCATGTTTTTTCCTATTCGGCTTTTATCAAGCCTAGTCAGGCCAATCGGGGCCGAAAGTTTGACTTTTGGTCAAACTTCCCAATTAAGACTAGAAAAAAGCTTAATTGATAGTAATTATACATAGAAACAATCTAATACTACTCTCAGCTCTTGAGAATCACATTTTCTCCCCATTTGGGCTATACTCAGCTCTAATTAGGTTGAAGGACAATCAGACTGAAAATTTGACTTTTGGTCAAACTTCCCAATTAATACTAGAAACAAAGTTAGTTGGAAGTAATTGAACATAAAAGCTATGTAATACTAATCTCAGCTCTTGACAACCACATTTTCCCATGTTTGTTCTTAACTCAGCTCTTATAAGGCCTTTAGGCCAATCGGGGCTGAAAGTTTTGCTTTTTGGTAAAAATTTCAAATTAATGCTATAAATTAGTTTAATTGAAAGTTATTTTTATATAGAAACTATATAATACCACACTCCGCTTTTAAAAACACGTTTTCTCCCAGTTTAGGCCCTATTCGGCTCTTATAAGGCCTAGTTCTGACCAATGGGACTGAAAGTTTGACTTTGGTCAAGCTTTCCAATTAAGACTAGATGTAAGGTTAATTGGTAGCATTGTACATAGAAACTATGTAATACAACTCACGGCTATTGACAACCATGTTTTCTCCTTGTTTGGGCCTTATTCGACTCTTATATGGCATAGCTCAGGCCAATCAGGGATGAATGTTTGAATATTGGTCAAACTTCTCAATTGACACTAGAAACATAGTTAATTGGAAGTTACTGTGCATAGAAACTATGTAATACTACTCCGGCTCTTGAAAATCACGTTTTATTCTTGTTCGGGCCCTACAGGCTCTTGTAAGGCCTAGTTCAGTCAATCAGGGTTGAACCTTAACTTTTAGTCAAACTTCTCATTTAAGACTAAAAATAAGCTTAACTAGTAGTAATTGTACATAGAAACTATGTAATGCCACTCTCAGCTCTTGGAAATTACGTTTTCCACGTGTTTATTTTTTATTAGGCTCTTATAAGGCCCAAATCAGCCCAATCGGGGCTGAAGATTTGTCTTTTGGTCAAACTTTCTAATTAAGACTAGAAATAGGATTAGTTGGTAGTATTTGTACATAGAAATTATGTAATACCACTCCCGGGTCTTAAGAACACGTTTTCTTCCCGTTTGGGCCCTATTCGGCTCTTATATGGCCTAATTTAAACCAATCAGGGCTGAAAGTTTGATTTTTGGTCAAACTTCATAATTATTACTAGAAATTAGGTTAATTGACAGAATTTATATATTGAACTATGTAATACCACTCCTGTCTCTTAAGAACGAAGTTTTCTTCCTGTTTGGGCCCTATTCGGCTCTTATATGCCCTTAAGAATAACGTTTTCTACCTAGTTCAGGCCAATTATGGTTGAAAGTTTGACCTTTACTTAAATATACTAATTATGACTAGAAATAAGGTTAAAGGGTACTAATTGTACATAAATATTATGTAATACCACTCTCAGATCTTGAGAACCACGTTTTCCCCAGGTTTGGGCCTTATCGGCTCTTATAAGCCTAGTTTATGGCCATCAAGGTTGAAAGTTTGGCTTTTGATCAAACTTCCCAAATAAGACTAGAAATAAGTTTAATTGATAGTATTTGTACATAGAAACTATGTAATACCACTCTCGGCTCTTGAAAATCATGTTTCCTCCCCGTTTAGGCCCCTATTTGGCTCTTAAGGCCTATTTCAGGCTATTCGGGGCTGAAAGTTTGAATTGTGATAAAACTTCCCAATTAAGACTAAAAAAAAGGTAAATTGATATTATTTATACATAGAAACTATGTAGTAAGACTCACGGCTCTCGAAAACTATATTCTCCCCATTTAGAACCTATTTGGCTCTTATAAGGCCTAATTCAAACTAGTTGGGGCTAAAAGTTTGACTTTTGATCAATCTTCTCTATTAAGACTAGAAAGAAGGTTAATTGATAGTATTTGTATATAGAAAGTATGTAATACCACAACCGGATCATAATAACCACGTTTTGTCCCCGTTTGGGTCCTATTGGGCTCTTGTATGGCCTAATTCAGGCCAATCATAGATGAAAACTTGACTTTTTGATTAAACTTTCCAATTAAGGCTAGAAAAAAAGGTTAATTGGTAGTAATTATATATTAAAACTATATAATAATACTCTCGGTCCTTGAGAACCACGTTTTCTCCCCTTTAAGCCTTACTCAGCTCTTATAAAGCCTAATTAAGGCCAATCAAGGGCGAAAGTTTGACTTTTTATTAAAAATTTTAATTAATTCTAGAAACAAAGTTAATTCAAAGTAATTAACATATAAACTATGTAATACTGCTCAGGCCAATAGAAACTATGAAATGCCACTCACGGCTCTTGAAATCAAATTTTTAACCCTTTTAGGCCCTCTTCGGCTCTTATAAGGCCGAGTTAAGGCCAATCGGGGCTTAAATTTTGACTTTTGGTTAAACTTCCTAATTAAGACTAGAAAAAAGGTAAATTAGTAGTAAGTTTATGTAAAAACTATGTAAACTACTCGCGGCAGTTGAAAAACATGTTTTCTCCCCATTTGGGCCCGATTCTTCACCTCTTATAAGGCCTAATTCATGCCAATCTGTGCTGAAAGTTTGACGGTCAAACTCCCAAATAAGATTTAGAAATAAAGTTAATTTATAGTAATTCTATATAGAAACTATGCAATACTATCCCGTCTCTTGAAAACCACATTTTCCCCTGTTTTTTCCGTGTTCAGCTCTTACAAGGCATAGCTTAGGCTAATCTGGGCTGAAAGTTTGACCTGTCAAACTTTTCAATTTAGGACAAGAAAAAGGTTAATTTGTATTTGTATATAGAAATAATGTCCACTCTCGACTCTTGAGAATAAAGTTTTCTCCCTGTTTTCGCCCTATTTGGCTCTTCTTTGGCCTACTTTAGGCCATTCGGGGATGAAAGTTTGACTTTTGGTCAAACTTCCTAGTTAAGACTAGAAATAAATTTAATTGATAATATTTGTATACAAATTATGTAATACAACTCCTGACTCTTGAGAAACATACTTTCTCCCTGTTGTGGACCTATGCGGCTCTTATAAGGTCTAGCTCAGGCTATTCGGGACTGAAAGTCACTTTTAGTTAAACTTCCTAATAAAGACCATAGAAATGAGGTTAAGTGGTAGTAATTGTCCATAGTAACTATGTAATACTATTCTTAACTCTTGAGAACCGAGTTTTCCCATGTTTGTTCCCTATTCGGCTCTTATAAGCCTGGTTTAGGCCAAGCGGGGCCGAAAGTTTTACTTTTAGTCAAACTTCTCAGTTAAGACTAAAAATAAGTTTAATTTATATATTTGCACATGGAAACTATGTAATTTTACTCCTGGCGCTGAAATCATATTTTCTCCTTGTTTATGCCCTATTCTGCTCTTATAAGGCTAAATTCTCGCTAATCGGGGCTGAAAGTTTGACTTAATTTTTGGTCACTTTTTAATTAAGATTGGAAAAAGGTTAACTAGTCATAAATTGTAGATAGAAACGATGTAACACCACTCATGACTCCTGAAAACCAAGTTTTCTCTCCTTTTTGGCCCTATTCGGCTCTTATAAGGCCTAGTTCAGACCAATCGGGGCTGAAAGTTTGACTTTTGGTCAAAGTTCTCAATTAAGATTAGAAATATTGTTAATTGGTAGTATTTGTACATAGGAACTATGTAATACCATTTCCAACTATTGAGAACTACATTTTCTATCCGTTTGGGCCCTACTCGGCTCTTATATAACCGATTTCAGGCCAATCAGGGATGAATGATTGACTTTTGGTCAAGCTTCATAATTAAGACTAGAAACAAGGTTAATTGAAATTATTTATATATAAAATCTGTGTAATACTACTCTCAACTCTTAAGAACCATGTTTTCTCCCTGTTTGGGCCATAATGGGCTCATATAAGGCTTAGCTCAAGCCAATCACGGCCGAAAGTTTAACTTTGGGTCAAATTTCAGAATTAAAACTGGATACAAGTTTAACTAATAGTAACTGTATATAAAAACTATGGTTACTACTCCCGGTTCTTGAAAACCACACTTTCCCTATGTTTTTCCCTATTCGATTTTTATCAGGCCTAGTCAGGCCTATCGGGGCCGAAAGTTTGACTTTGGTCAAACTTTCCAATTAAGACAAGAAAAAAACTTAATTGGTAGTAATTATATATAGAAATAATCTAATACTACTCTCGGCTATTGAAAATCACATTCTCTCCCAATTTGGGCTATACTCTGCTCTAATAAGGTTGAAGGACAATCAGACTAAAAGTTTGACTTTTCGTCAAACTTCCCAATTAATATTACAAACAAAGTGAGTTGGAAGTAATTAAACGTAAAAGCTATGTAATACTAATCTCAGCTCTTGAGAACGATGTTTTTTCCTATGTTTGTTTTTAATTCGGCTCTTATAAGGCCTAGTTTAAGCTAATCAGGGATGAAAGTTTGGCTTTTTGGTAAAACTTTCAAATTAAGACTATAAATTAGTTTAATTGATAGTTATTTTTATATAGAAACTATGTAATACCACTCTCGACTTTTGAAAAGCACGTTTTCTCCCAGTTTAGGCCCTATTCGGCTCCTATAAGGCCTAGTCTGACCAATCAGGGCTAAAAGTTTGACTTTGGTCAAACTTTCCAATTAAGACTAGAAGTAAGGTTAATTGGTAGTATTTGTACACAGAAACTATGTAATACAACTCATGACGATTGACAACCATGTACAATTACTTTCAATTAACTTTGTTTCTAGTATTAATTGGAAAGTTTAATAAAAAGTCAAACTTTCGCCCCTGATTGGCTTGAATTAGGCTTTATAAGAGCCGACTAAGGCTTAAAGGGAGAAAACGTGATTTTCAAGAGCCGAGAGTATTATTATATAGTTTTTATATACAATTACTACCAATTAACCTTGTTTCTAGCCTTGTTGGAAAGTTTAATCAAAAAGTCAAGTTTTCATCCCTGATTGGCTTGAATTAGGCCATATAAGAGCCCAATAGGACCCAATCGGGAAGAAAACATGGTTTTCAAGATCCGGTTGTGGTATTACACACTTTCTATGTACAAATACTATTAATTAACATTCTTTCTAGTCTTAATAGAGAAGACTAATCAAAAGTCAAACTTTCATCCCTAACTAATTTCAATTAGGCCTTATAAGAGCCAAATAGGTTCTAAATGGGGAGAAAATATAGTTTTCGAGAACCGTGAGTCTTACTATATAGTTTCTATGTATAAATAATACCAATTTACCTTATTTTTAGTCTTAATTGGGAAGTTTTGTTACAATTCAAACTCAGCCTCGAATAGCCTGAATTAGGCCTTAAGAGCCAAATAGGGGCCTAAACAGGGAGGAAACATGAGTTTCAAGAGCCGAGAGTGATATTACATAGTTTTTATGTACAAATATTATCAATTAAACTTATTCTAGTCTTAATTGAGAAGTTTGACCAAAAGCCAAACTTTCAACCTTGATGGCCTAATCTATGCCTTATAAGAGCCGAGTAAGGCCCAAACATGGGGAAAACGTGGTTCTCAACATCTGGGAGTAGTATTACATAATATTTATGTACAATTACTACCACTTAAACTTATTTCTAGTCATAATTGGTATATTAACTAAAAGTCAAACTTTTATCCAGATTGGCCTGAACTAGGAAGAAAACGTCACTCTAAAGGGCACATGAGAGCCGAATAGAGCCCAAATAGGAAGAAAACTTTGTTCTTAAGAGACAGGAGTGCTATTACATAGTTTAATATATAAATTCCATCAATTAACCTAATTTCTAGTAATAATTAGGAAGTTTGACCAGAAATCAAACTTTCAGCCCTGATTAGTTGAACTAGGCCATATAAGAGCCGAATAGGGTCAAACGGGGAGAAAGCGTGGTTCTTAAGACCCGCAGTGGTATTACATAATTTTTATGTACAAATACTACCAACTAATCTAATTTCTAGTCTTAATTAGAAAGTTTGACCAAAAGACAAACCTTTAGCCCCGATTGGGCTGATTTGGGCCTTATAAGAGCCGAATAATGAATAAACATGGGAAAAACGTAATTTCCAAGAGCTAAGAGTGGCATTACATAGTTTCTATGTACAATTACTACTAATTAAGCCTATTTTTAGTCTTAACTGAGAAGTTTGACTAAAAGCCAAAGTTCAACCCTGATTGACTGAACTAGGCCTTATAAAAGCCGTGTAGGGCCCGAATAAGAATAAAACATAGTTTCAAGAGCCGGGAGTAGTACTACATAGTTTCTATGTACAGTTACTTTCAATTAACCTTATTTCTAGTGTCAGTTGAAAAGTTTGACCAAAATTCAAACATTCATCCCTGATTAACCTGCCCTATGCCATATAAGAGACGAATAAGGCCTAAACAGGGAGAAAACATGGTTGTCAATAGCCATGAGTTGTATTATATAGTTTCTATGTACAAATACTACCAATTAACCTTACCTCTTGTCTTAATTGGAAAGTTTGACCAAAGTCAAACTTTCAGCCCCGATTGGCCATAACTAGGCCTTATAAGAGCAGAATAAGGCCTAAACTGGGAGAAAATGTGCTTTTTCAAAAGTGGAGAGCGGTATTACTTGGTTTCTATATAAAAATAACTATCAATTAAACTAATTTATAGTCTTAATTTGAAAGTTTTACCAAAAAGCCAAACTTTCAGCCTCGATTGACCTAAATTAGGCCTTATAAGAGCCGAATTAGGAACAACCATGTACAAATACTATAAATTAAACTTAGTATTACAATGTTACTATGCACAATTACTTCTAATTAACCTTGTTTCGGGTTTCAATCTAGAAGTTTGACTAAAACTCAAACTTTCAACCCCAATTAGCCTGAACTAGACCATATGAGAGTCGAATAAGGAGCAAATATAGGGAGAATGTGGTTCTCAAGAGTCGAGAGTAGTTTTACATAGTTTTTATGTACAAATACTATC
This sequence comes from Agave tequilana, assembly GCA_038442645.1. Taxonomy (NCBI): domain Eukaryota; kingdom Viridiplantae; phylum Streptophyta; class Magnoliopsida; order Asparagales; family Asparagaceae; genus Agave; species Agave tequilana. Next base: position 75,985 of record JAVJIF010034610.1, read on the forward strand.
AGTTAAACTTATTTCAAGTCTTAATTGGGAAGTTTCACCCAAAGCCAAACTTTCAGCCCTTTTGGCCTACACTAGGTCTTATTGGAGCCGAATAAGGAACAAACATGGGGAAAATGTGGTTCTCAAGAGTTGGGAGTTGTATTATATAGATTCTATGTACAATTGCCTCCAACTAACTTTGTTTCAAGGGTTAATGGGGAAGTTTGGTAAAAGTTAAATTTTCAGCACTGATTGGCCTGAACTAGACCTTATAAGAGTTGAGTAGGGCAAAACGGGGAGGAAAATATAGTGTTCAAGAGCCGATAATAGTATTACATAGTTTATATAAACAATTACTACAAATTATCTCGTTTTTTTTTCTTAATTGGAAAGTTTGGCCAAAAGTCAAACGTTCATTCCCGATTGGCCTGAACTAGGCCATATAAGAGCCAAATAGGGCCCAAATGAGAGAAAATGTGGTTTTTAAGAGCCGAGAGTGGTATTATATTATTTCTATACACCGATGCTACCAGTTAACCTTATTTCTAGCCTTAATTGGGGAGTTTGACCAAAAGTCAAACTCTCAGCCCCGATTGGTTTGAATTACGCCTTATAAGAGCCAAATTGGGCCTAAAAAGAAGAAAACGTGGTTTTGAAGAGTTGTGAGTGGTACTATATAGTTTCTATCTATAAATGCTACTAATTAACCTTATTTTTAGTTTTAATTAGAAAGTTTGACCAAAACTCAAACTTTCAGTCCCGATTGGCCTGAATTAGGCCTTATAAGAGTTTAATATGGCCTAAACGGGGAGAAAACGCGATTTTAAGAGCCGAGAGTGGTATTGCATAGTTTTGATGTACAAATATTATCTATTAAACTTATTTCGAATCTTAATTTTGAAGTTTGACCAAATGCCAAACTTTCAACCCCGATTGGACTAGGCCTTATAATAAGTTCCGAATAGGGGAAAACATAGGGAAAACATGGTTCTCAAGATCTGGGAGTAGTATTATATTGTTTCTATGTACAATCATATCCAATTAACCATGTTTATAGTATTAATTAGAAAATTAGACCAAAAGTCAAACTTCCGACCCTTATTGGCCTGAATTAGGCTTAGAAGAGTCGAATAGGGGCCCAAACATGGCGAAAATGTGGCTCTTAAGAGCCAGGAGTAGTATTACAGAGTTTTCATATACAATTACTGCCACCTAATCTTGTTTCTAGTCTTAATTAGAAAGTTTGACCAAAAGTCAAACTTTCACCCTGATTGGCATGAACAAGGATATATATGAGTTGAAGAGGGCCCAATGGGGAGAAAATGTGGTTCTCAAGATCCAGGAATGATAATACATAGTTTTTATATTCAAATACAACCAATTAATCTTATTTCTAGTCATAATTGACAAGTTTGACTAAGAGTCAAACTTTCAGCTTTGATTGGCCTAAAATGGGCTTTATAAAGAGTCGAATAGGCCTAAACGGGTAGAAAACAAAATTTTCAAGTGTCAAGAGTGGTATTACACCATTCTATATACAAAACCTACCGATTAACCTTGTTTCTTGTTGTACTTAGGAAGTTTAACTAAAAGTCAAAATTTTATCCCCGATTGCCTAAACGGCCATATAAGAGTCGAATAGGGCCTAAAGGGGAAGAAAACATGGTTCTTAAGATCAGAGAGTTATATAACATAATTTTTAAGTATAAATACTACCAATTAACCTTTTTCTAGTCTTAATCGGGAAGTTTGACAGAAATTCAAGCTTTCAGCCTTAATCGACCTGAACTAGGCCATGTAAGAGCCGAATAGGGAATAAACATTAGAAAAATGTAGTATTCAAGAGACGAGAGTAGTATTGTAAAGTTTCTATGTACAATTACTGCTAATTAACCTTATTTAAAGTATTAATTAGAAAGTTTGACCAAAAGCCAAACTTTCGACTTAATTGGCCAGAGCTAAGCTTTATAAGTGCCGAGTAGGGCTCAAACAGGGAGAAAACGTGGTTCTTAAGAGCCAAGAGAAGTATTACATAGTTACTACGCATAATTACTATCAATTAACCTTGCTACTAGTCTTAATTAGGAAGTTTGACTAAAAAATCAAAGTTTCATCCCTGATTGGCTTGAACTAGGCCATTAAATAGGGTTAGAATAGGGAGAAATCATGATTTTCAAGAGTCAGGAGTTGTATTACATAGTTTTTATGTATAAATACTATCAAGTAAACTTATTTCTAATCTTAATTGAAAAGGTTGATCAAAAGTTAAACTTTCAACACTGATTGGCCTGAACTCAGCCTTATAAGAGCCAAATATGGCCTAAACGGGGAGAAAACGTGATTTTCAATTGTCGAAAGTGGTATTACATAGTTTTTATATATAAATACTATAAATTAAACTTAGTATTACAATGTTACTATGCACAATTACTTCTAATTAACCTTGTTTCGGGTTTCAATCTAGAAGTTTGACTAAAACTCAAACTTTCAACCCCAATTAGCCTGAACTAGACCATATGAGAGTCGAATAAGGAGCAAATATAGGGAGAATATGGTTCTCAAGAGTCGAGAGTAGTTTTACATAGTTTTTATGTATAAATACTATCAGTTAAACTTATTTCAAGTCTTAATTGGGAAGTTTCACCCAAAGCCAAACTTTCAACCCTTTTGGCCTACACTAGGTCTTATTGGAGCCGAATAAGGAACAAACATGGGAAAAATGTGGTTCTCAAGAGTTGGGAGTTGTATTATATAATTCTATGTACAATTACCTCCAACTAACTTTGTTTCAAGTGTTAATGGGGAAGTTTGGTAAAAGTAAAATTTTCAGCACTGATTGGCCTGAACTAGACCTTATAAGAGTTGAGTAGGGCAAAACGGGGAGGAAAAGATAGTGTTCAAGAGCCGAGATTAGTATTACATAGTTTATATAAACAATTACTACAAATTATCTCATTATTTGTCTTAATTGGAAAGTTTGGCCAAAAGTCAAACGTTCATTCCCGATTGGCCTGAACTAGGCCATATAAGAGCCAAATAGGGCCCAAATGAGAGAAAATGTGGTTTTTAAGAGCCGAGAGTGGTATTATATTATTTCTATACACCGATGCTATTAGTTAACCTTATTTCTAGGCTTAATTGGGGAGTTTGACCAAAAGTCAAACTCTCAGCCCCGATTGGTTTGAATTACGCCTTATAAGAGCCAAATAGGGCCTAAAAGGGAGGAAAACCTGGTTTTGAATAGCTGTGAGTGGTACTATATAGTTTCTATTTATAAATGCTACTAATTAACCTTGTTTTTAGTTTTAATTAGAAAGTTTGACCAAAACTCAAATTTTCAGTCCCGATTGGCCTGAATTAGGCCTTATAAGAGTTTAATATGGCCTAAACGGGGAGAAAACGCGATTTTTAAGAGCTGAGAGTGGTATTGCATAGTTTTGATGTACAAATATTATCTATTAAACTTATTTCGATTCTTAATTTTGAAGTTTGACCAAATGCCAAACTTTCAACCCCGATTGGACTAGGCCATATAATAAGTTCGAATAGGGGAAAACATAGGGAAAACATGGTTCTCAAGATCTGAGAGTAGTATTATATTGTTTCTATGTACAATCATATCCAATTAACCTTGTTTATAGTATTAATTGGGAAATTTGACCAAAAGTTAAACTTTCGACCCTTATTGGCCTGAATTAGGCTTAGAAGAGTCGAATAGGGGCCCAAACATAGCGAAAACGTGGCTCTTAAGAGCCAGGAGTAGTATTACAGAGTTTTCATATACAATTATGCCATCTAATCTTGTTTCTAGTCTTAATTAGAAAGTTTGACCAAAAGTCAAACTTTCACCCTGATTGGCCTGAACTAGGATATATATGAGTTGAAGAAGGCCCAATGGGGAGAAAATGTGGTTCTCAAGAGTCAGGAATGATAATACATAGTTTTTATATTCAAATACAACCAATTAATCTTATTTCTAGTCATAATTGACAAGTTTGACTAAGAGTCAAACTTTCAGCTTTGATTGGCCTGAACTAGGCTTTATAAAGAGCCGAATAGGCCTAAACGGGGAGAAAACAAAATTTTCAAGTGTCAAGAGTGGTATTACACCAATCTATATACAAAACCTACCGATTAGCCTTGTTTCTTGTTGTACTTAGGAAGTTTAACTAAAAGTCAAAATTTTATCCCCGATTGGCCTAAACGGCCATATAAGAGTTAAATAGGGCCTAAAGGGGAAGAAAACATGGTTCTTAAGATCAGAGAGTTATATAACATAATTTTTAAGTATAAATACTACCAATTAACCTTTTTCTAGTCTTAATCGGGAAGTTTGACAAAAATTCAAGCTTTCAGCCTTGATCGACCTGAACTAGGCCATGTAAGAGCCGAATAGGGAATAAACATTAGAAAAATGTAGTATTCAAGAGATGAGAGTAGTATTGCAAAGTTTCTATGTACAATTACTGCTAATTAATCTTATTTCAAGTATTAATTAGAAAGTTTGACCAGCCAAACTTTCGGCCTTAATTGGCAAGAACTAAGCTTTATAAGTGCCGAGTAGGGCCCAAACAGGGAGAAAACGTGGTTCTTAAGAGCCAAGAGAAGTATTACATAGTTACTACGCATAATTACTATCAATTAACCTTGCTACTAGTCTTAATTAGGAAGTTTGACTAAAAAATCAAAGTTTCATCCCTGATTGGCTTGAACTAGGCCATATAGGAGCTAAATAGGGCTAGAATAGGGAGAAATCATGATTTTCAAGAGCCAGGAGTTGTATTACATAGTTTTCATGTATAAATACTATCAAGTAAACTTATTTCTAATCTTAATTGAAAAGGTTGATCAAAAGTTAAACTTTCAACACTGATTGGCCTGAACTCAGCCTTATAAGAGCCAAATATGGCCTAAACGGGGAGAAAATGTGATTTTCAATTGTCGAAAGTGGTATTACATAGTTTTTATGTACAAATACTATAAATTAAACTTAGTATTACAATGTTAAGATGCACAATTACTTCTATTTAACCTTGTTTCGGGTTTCAATCTAGAAGTTTGACTAAAACTCAAACTTTCAACCCCAATTAGGCTGAACTAGACCATATGAGAGTCGAATAAGGAGCAAATATAGGGAGAATGTGGTTCTCAAGAGTCGAGAGTAGTTTTACATAGTTTTTATGTACAAATACTATCAGTTAAACTTATTTCAAGTCTTAATTGGGAAGTTTCACCCAAAGCCAAACTTTCAGCCCTTTTGCCCTACACTAGGTCTTATTGGATCCGAATAAGGAACAAACATGGGAAAAATGTGGTTCTCAAGAGTTGGGAGTTGTATTATATAGATTCTATGTACAATTGCCTCCAACTAACTTTATTTCAAGTGTTAATGGGGAAGTTTGGTAAAAGTTAAATTTTCAGCACTGATTGGCCTGAACTAGACCTTATAAGAGTTGAGTAGGGCAAAACGGGGAGGAAAACATAGTGTTCAAGAGCCTAGATTAGTATTACATAGTTTATATAAACAATTACTACAAATTATCTCATTTTTTGTCTTAATTGGAAAGTTTGGCCAAAAGTCAAACGTTCATTCCCGATTGGCCTGAATTAGGCCATATAAGAGCCAAATAGGGCCCAAATGAGAGAAAATGTGATTTTTAAGAGCCGAGAGTGGTATTATATTATTTCTATACACCGATGTTACCAGTTAACCTTATTTCTAGGCTTAATTGGGGAGTTTGACCAAAAGTCAAACTCTCAGCCCCGATTGGTTTGAATTACGCCTTATAGGAGCCAAATAGGGCCTAAATGGGGGAAACCTGGTTTTGAAGAGCTGTGAGTGGTACTATATAGTTTCTATCTATAAATGCTACTAATTAACCTTGTTTTTAGTTTTAATTAGAAAGTTTGACCAAAACTCAAACTTTCAGTCCCGATTGGCCTGAATTAGGCCTTATAAGAGTTTAATATGGCCTAAACGGGGAGAAAACGCGATTTTTAAGAGCCGAGAGTGGTATTGCATAGTTTTGATGTACAAATATTATCTATTAAACTTATTTCGAATCTTAATTTTGAAGTTTGACCAAATGCCAAACTTTCAACCCCGATTGGACTAGGCCATATAATAAGTTCCGAATAGGGGAAAACATAGGGAAAACATGGTTCTCAAGATCTGGGAGTAGTATTATATTGTTTCTATGTACAATCATATCCAATTAACCTTGTTTATAGTATTAATTGGGAAATTTGACCAAAAGTCAAACTTTCGACCCTTATTGGCCTGAATTAGGCTTAGAAGAGTCGAATAGGGGCCCAAACATAGCGAAAACGTGGCTCTAAGAGCCAGGAGTAGTATTACAGAGTTTTCATATACAATTACTGCCATCTAATCTTGTTTCTAGTCTTAATTAGAAAGTTTGACCTAAAGTCAAACTTTCACCCTGATTGGCCTGAACTAGGATATATATGAGTTGAAGAGGGCCCAATGGGGAGAAAATGTGGTTCTCAAGAGTCAGGAATGATAATACATAGTTTTTATATTCAAATACAACCAATTAATCTTATTTCTAGTCATAATTGACAAGTTTGACTAAGAGTCAAACTTTCAGCTTTGATTGGCCTAACTAGGCTTTATAAAGAGCCGAATAGGCCTAAACGGGGAGAAAACAAAATTTTCAAGTGTCAAGAGTGGTATTACTCATTTTATATACAAAACCTACCGATTAGCCTTGTTTCTTGTTGTACTTAGGAAGTTTAACTAAAAGTCAAAATTTTATCCCCGATTGGCCTAAACGGCCATATAAGAGTTGAATAGGGCCTAAAGGGGAAGAAAACATGGTTCTTAAGATCAGAGAGTTATATAACATAATTTTTAAGTATAAATACTACCAATTAACCTTTTTCTAGTCTTAATCGGGAAGTTTGACAGAAATTCAAGCTTTCAGCCTTGATCGACCTGAACTAGGCCATGTAAGAGCCGAATAGGGAATAAACATTAGAAAAATGTAGTATTCAATAGACGAGAGTAGTATTGCAAAGTTTCTATGTACAATTACTGCTAATTAACCTTATTTCAAGTATTAATTAGAAAGTTTGACCAAAAACAAAACTTTCGGCCTTAATTGGCAAGAACTAAGCTTTATAAGTGCCGAGTAGGGCCCAAACAGGGAGAAAACGTGGTTCTTAAGAGCCAAGAGAAGTATTACATAGTTACTATGCATAATTACTATCAATTAACCTTGCTACTAGTCTTAATTAGAAAGTTTGACTAAAAAAATCAAAGTTTCATCCCTGATTGGCTTGAACTAGGCCATATAGGAGCTAAATAGGGCTAGAATAGGGAGAAATCATGATTTTCAAGAGCCAGGAGTTGTATTACATAGTTTTTATGTATAAATACTATCAAGTAAACTTATTTCTAATCTTAATTGAAAAGGTTGATCAAAAGTTAAACTTTCAACACTGATTGGCCTGAACTCAGCCTTATAAGAGCCAAATATGGCCTAAACGGGGAGAAAACGTGATTTTCAATTGTCGAAAGTGGTATTACATAGTTTTTATGTACAAATACTATAAATTAAACTTAGTATAACAATGTTACTATGCACAATTACTTCTAATTAACCTTGTTTTTGGTTTCAATCTAGAAGTTTGACTGAAACTCAAACTTTCAACCCCAATTAGCCTGAACTAGACCATATGAGAGTCGAATAAGGAGAAAATGTAGGGAGAATGTGGTTCTCAAGAGTCGAGAATAGTTTTACATAGTTTTTATGTACAAATACTATCAGTTAAACTTATTTCAAGTCTTAATTGGGAAGTTTCACCCAAAGCCAAACTTTCAGCCCTTTTGGCCTACACTAGGTCTTATTGGATCCGAATAAGGAACAAACATGGGAAAAATGTGGTTCTCAAGAGTTGGGAGTTGTATTATATAGATTCTATGTACAATTTCCTCCAACTAACTTTGTTTCAAGTGTTAATGGGGAAGTTTGGTAAAACTTAAATTTTCAGCACTGATTGGCCTGAACTAGACCTTATAAGAGTTGAGTAGGGCAAAACGGGGAGGAAAACATAGTGTTCAAGAGCCTAGATTAGTATTACATAGTTTATATAAACAATTACTACAAATTATCTCATTTTTTGTCTTAATTGGAAAGTTTGGCCAAAAGTCAAACGTTCATTCCCGATTGGCCTGAACTAGGCCATATAAGAGCCAAATAGGGCCCAAATGAGAGAAATGTGATTTTTAAGAGCCGAGAGTGGTATTATATTATTTCTATACACCGATGCTACCAGTTAACCTTATTTCTAGGCTTAATTGGGGAGTTTGACCAAAAGTCAAACTCTCAGCCCCGATTGGTTTGAATTACGCCTTATAAGAGCCAAATAGGGCCTAAAAGGGGGGAAAACCTGGTTTTGAAGAGCTGTGAGTGGTACTATATAGTTTCTATCTATAAATGCTACTAATTAACCTTGTATTTAGTTTTAATTAGAAAGTTTGACCAAAACTCAAACTTTCAGTCCCGATTGGCCTGAATTAGGCCTTATAAGAGTTTAATATGGCCTAAACGGGGAGAAAACGCGATTTTTAAGAGCCGAGAGTGGTATTGCATAGTTTTGATGTACAAATATTATCTATTAAACTTATTTCGAATCTTAATTTTGAACTTTGACCAAATGCCAAACTTTCAACCCCGATTGGACTAGGCCATATAATAAGTTCAGAATAGGGGAAAACATAGGGAAAACATGGTTCTCAAGATCTGGGAGTAGTATTATATTGTTTCTATGTACAATCATATCCAATTAACCTTGTTTATAGTATTAATTGGGAAATTTGACCAAAAGTCAAACTTTTGACCCTTATTGGCCTGAATTAGGCTTAGAAGAGTCGAATAGGGGCCCAAACATGGCGAAAACGTGGCTCTTAAGAGCCAGGAGTAGTATTACAGAGTTTTCATATACAATTACTGCCATCTAATCTTGTTTCTAGTCTTAATTAGAAAGTTTGACCAAAAGTCAGACTTTCACCCTGATTGGCCTGAACTAGGATATATATGAGTTGAAGAGGGCCCAATGGGGAGAAAATGTGGTTCTCAAGAGCCAGGAATGATAATACATAGTTTTTATATTCAAATACAACCAATTAATCTTATTTCTAGTCATAATTGACAAGTTTGACTAAGAGTCAAACTTTCAGCTTTGATTGGCCTGAACTAGGCTTTTTATAAAGAGCCGAATAGGCCCAAACGGGGAGAAAACAAAATTTTCAAGTGTCAAGAGTGGTATTACACCATTCTATATACAAAACCTACCGATTAGCCTTATTTCTTGTTGTACTTAGGAAGTTTAACTAAAAGTCAAAATTTTATCCCCGATTGGCCTAAACGGTCGTATAAGAGTTGAATAGGGCCTAAAGGGGAAGAAAACATGGTTCTTAAGATCAGAGAGTTATATAACATAATTTTTAAGTATAAATACTACCAATTAACCTTTTTCTAGTCTTAATCGGGAAGTTTGACAGAAATTCAAGCTTTCAGCCTTGATCGACCTGAACTAGGCCATGTAAGAGCCGAATAGGGAATAAATATTAGAAAAAGTAGTATTCAAGAGATGAGAGTAGTATTGCAAAGTTTCTATGTACAATTACTGCTAATTAACCTTATTTCAAGTATTAATTAGAAAGTTTGACCAGCCAAACTTTCGGCCTTAATTGGCAAGAACTAAGCTTTATAAGTGCCGAGTAGGGCCCAAACAGGGAGAAAAACGTGGTTCTTAAGAGCCAAGAGAAGTATTACATAGTTACTACGCATAATTACTATCAATTAACCTTGCTACTAGTCTTAATTAGGAAGTTTGACTAAAAAATCAAAGTTTCATCCCTGATTGGCTTGAACTAGGCCATATAGGAGCTAAATAGGGTTAGAATAGGGAGAAATCGTGATTTTCAAGAGCCAGGAGTTGTATTACATTGTTTTTATGTATAAATACTATCAAGTAAACTTATTTCTAATCTTAATTGAAAAGGTTGATCAAAAGTTAAACTTTCAACAATGATTGGCCTGAACTCAGCCTTATAAGTGCCAAATATGGCCTAAACGGGGAGAAAACGTGATTTTCAATTGTCGAAAGTGGTATTACATAGTTTTTATGCACAAATACTATAAATTAAACTTAGTATTATAAAGTTACTATGCACAATTACTTCTAATTAACCTTGTTCCGGGTTTCAATCTAGAAGTTTGACTAAAACTCAAACTTTCAACCCCAATTAGCCTGAACTAGACCATATGAGAGTCGAATAAGGAGTAAATATAGGGAGAATGTGGTTCTCAAGAGTCGAGAGTAGTTTTACATAGTTTTTATGTACAAATACTATCAGTTAAACTTATTCAAGTCTTAATTGGGAAGTTTCACCCAAAGCGAAACTTTCAGCCCTTTTGGCCTACATTAGGTCTTATTGGAGCCGAATAAGGAACAAACATGGGAAAAATGTGGTTCTCAAGAGTTGGGAGTTGTATTATATAGATTCTATGTACAATTACCTCCAACTAACTTTGTTTCAAGTGTTAATGGGGAAGTTTGGTGAAATTTAAATTTTCAGCACTGATTGGCCTGAACTAGACCTTATAAAAGGTTAGTAGGGTAAAACGGGGAGGAAAACATAGTGTTCAAGAGCCGAGATTAGTATTACATAGTTTATATAAACAATTATTACAAATTATCTCATTTTTTGTCTTAATTGGAAAGTTTGGCCAAAAGTCAAATGTTCATTCCCGATTGGCCTGAACTAGGCCATATAAGAGCCAAATAGGGCACAAATGAGAGAAAATGTGGTTTTTAAGAGCCGAGAGTGGTATTATATTATTCTATACACCGATGCTACCAGTTAACCTTATTTCTAGCCTTAATTGGGGAGTTTGACCAAAAGTCAAACTCTCAGCCCCGATTGGTTTGAATTACGCCTTATAAGAGCCTACTAATGTACCTTTTTCTAGTCTTAATTAGAAAATTTAACCAAAAGTCAAAATTTCAGTCCCGATTGGGCTTAACTCGGCCTCATAGGAGCCAAAGAGGGCCTAAATGGGTTAAAATTTTGTTTTCAAGAGCTGTGAGTGTCATTTTATAGTTTCTATATACAAGTACTATTAATTAACCTTGTGTCAAGTCTTAATTGGAAAATTTGACCAAACGCCAAACTTTCAACCCATTAGCCTGAACTAGGCCTCATAATAACCGAACGGGGGTCTAAACGGGAGAGAAAATATAGTTTTCAAGAGTATTATTACATAGTTTTTAAGTAAATTACTCTAATTAACCCTATTTCTTGGAAAATTTGATCAAAAGTCAAACACCCATCTCTGGAAGAAAACATGGTTTTCAAGATCCGGTTGTGGTATTACACACTTTCAATGTATAAATACTATCAATTAACATTCTTTCTCGTCTTAATAGAGAAGACTAAACAAAAGTCAAACTTTCATCCCTAACTAATTTGAATTAGGCCTTATAAGAGCCAAATAGGTTCTAAACGGGGAGAAAATATGGTTTTCGAGAACCGTGAGTCTTACTATATAGTTTCTATATATAAATAATACCAATTTACCTTATTTTTAGTCTTAATTGGGATGTTTTGTCACAATTCAAACTCAGCCTCGAATAGCCTGAATTAGGCCTTAAGAGCCAAATAGGGGCCTAAACAGGGAGGAAACATGAGTTTCAAGAGCCGAGAGTGGTATTACATAGTTTTTATGTACAAATATTATCAATTAAACTTATTCTAGTCTTAATTGAGAAGTTTGACCAAAAGCCAAACTTTTAACCTTGATGGGCCTAATCTATGCCTTATAAGGCCCAAAATTGGGGGAAAACGTGGTTCTCAACATCTGGGAGTAGTATTGCATAATATTTATGTACAATTACTACCACTTAACCTTATTTCTAGTCATAAATGGTATATTTAACTAAAAGTCAAACTTTCATCCAGATTGGCCTGAACTAGGAAGAAAACCTCACTCTAAAGGGCACATGAGAGCCGAATAAAGCCCAAATAGGAAAAACTTTGTTCTTAAGAGACAGGAGTGCTATTACATAGTTCAATATATAAATTCCATCAATTAACCTAATTTCTAGTAATAATTAGGAAGTTTGACCAGAAATCAAACTTTCAGCCCTGATTGGTTTGAACTAGGCTATATAAGAGCCGATAGGGTCAAACGGGGAGAAAACGTGGTTCTTAAGACCCGCAGTGGTATTACATAATTTTATGTACAAATACTACCAACTAATCTAATTTCTAGTCTTAATTAGAAAGTTTGACCAAAAGACAAACCTTTAGCCCCGATTGGGCTGATTTGGGCCTTATAAGAGCCGAATAATGAATAAAACATGGGGAAAAACGTAATTTTCAAGAGCTGAGAGTGGCATTACATAGATTCTATATACAATTACTACTAATTAAGCCTATTTTTAGTCTTAACTGAGAACTTTGACTAAAAGCTAAGGTTCAACCCTGATTGACTGAATTAGGCCTTATAAGAGTCGTGTAGGGCCCGAATAAGAATAAAACATAGTTTTCAAGAGCCGGGAGTTAGTACTACATAATTTCTATGTACAGTTACTTTCAATTAACTATATTTCTAGTGTCAGTTGAGAAGATTGACCAAAATTCAAACATTCATCCCTGATTAACCTGCCCTATGCCATATAAGAGTCGAATAAGGCCCAAACAGGGAGAAAACATAGTTGTCAATAGCCATGAGTTGTATTATATAGTTTCTATGTACAAATACTACCAATTAACCTTACCTCTTGTCTTAATTGAAAAGTTTGACCAAAGTCAAACTTTCAGCCCCGATTGGCCATAATTAGGCCTTATAAGAGCAGAATAAGGCCTAAACTGGGAGAAAATGTGCTTTTCAAAAGTGGAGAGTGGTATTACTTGGTTTCTATATAAAAATAACTATCAATTAAAACTAATTTATAGTCTTAATTTGAAAGTTTTACCAAAAAGCCAAACTTTCAGCCCCGATTGACCTAAATTAGGCCTTATAAGAGCCGAATTAGGAACAAACATGGGAAAAACTTAGTTCTCAAGAGTTAAGAATAGTATTACATAGTTACTATGGATAATTACTTCCACTTAACCTCATTTCTATGGTCTTTATTAGGAAGTTTGACTAAAAGTGACTTTCAGTCCCGATTAGCCTGAGCTAGGCCTTATAACAGCCGCGTAGGTCCACAACAGGGAGAAAGTATGTTCTCAAGAGTTAGGAGTTGTATTACATAGCATGTGTACGTATACTATCAATTAAATTTATTTTTAGTCTTAACTGGGAAGTTTGACCAAAAGTCAAACTTTCATCCCCGAATGGCCTGAAGTAGGTCATATAAGAGCCAATTAAGGCCAAAACAGGAAGAAAACTTTAATCTCAAGAACCGTGAGTGGTATTTCATAGTGGTTTTCAAGAGACATGAGCAGTAGTGCATAGCTTTTATGTAAAATTACTAAGAATTAACTTTACTTCTAGTTCTCATTTGAGAGTTTGATCAAAAGTCAAACTTTCATCCTAGATTGGCCTAAACTAAGCCTTATAAGAGGCGAATTACGCCCAAATGGGAGAAAATATGTTTTTCAACTGCCGTGAGTAGTTTACATAGTTTTTACATAAAATTACTACTAATGTACCTTTTTTCTAGTCTTAATTAGGAAGTTTAAACAAAAGTCAAAAATTCAGTCCCGATTAGGCTTAACTCGGCCTCATAGGAGCCAAAGAGGGCCTAAATGGGTTAAAATTTTGTTTTCAAGAGCTGTGAGTGGTATTTTATAGTTTCTATATACAAGTACTATTTATTAACCTTGTGTTAAGTCTTAATTGGGAAATTTGACCAAACGCCAAACTTTCAACCCCATTAGCATGAACTAGGCCTCATAATAATCGAACGGGGGTCTAAACGGGGAGAAAATATAGTTTTCAAGAGTATTACTACATAGTTTTAAAGTAAATTACTCTAATTAACCCTATTTCTTGGGAAATTTGATCAAAAGTCAAACTCCCATCCCGATGGCGTGAACTAGGCCATCTAAGAGCGGAATAAGGCCCAGACGGGGCGAAAATTAGTTCTCAAGAGGCGGGAGTGGAAGTCAAACTTTCAGCCCGATTTGGCCTAATTAGGCCTTATAAGAGCCGAATAGGAAACAAATATAGGAAAATGTGGTTCTCAAGAGTCAGCAGTAGTATTACATTGTTTCAAGCACAAATACTATCAATTAATTTATTTCTAGTCTTAATTTGGAAGTTTAACTGAAAGCCAAATTTCAGCCCTGATTAGCCTAAACTTGGCCTTATAGAAGCCGAATAGGGAACAAACATTGGGAAAAATTGGTTCTCAGGAGTCACGAGTAGTATTACATAGTTTATATGTACAATACTTTCAATTAACTTTGTTTCTAATATTAATTGGAAAGTTTAATAAAAAGTCAAACTTTTGCCCCTGATTGGCCTGAATTAGGCTTTATAAGAGCCGACTAAGGCTTAAAGGGAGAAAACGTGATTTTCAAGAGCTGAGACTATTATTATATAGTTTTTATATACAATTACTACCAATTAACCTTGTTTCTAGCCTTAGTTGGAAAGTTTAATCAAAAAGTCAAGTTTCATCCCTGATTGGCTTGAATTAGGCCATATAAGAGCCCAATAAGACCCAATCGGGAAGAAAACATGGTTTCAAGATCCGGTTGTGGTATTACACACTTTCTATGTACAAATACTATCAATTAACATTCTTTCTAGTCTTAATAGAGAAGACTAATCAAAAGTCAAACTTTCATCCCTAACTAATTTGAATTATGCCTTATAAGAGCCAAATAGGTTCTAAACGGGAGAAAGTATGGTTTTCGAGAACCGTGAGTCTTACTATATAGTTTCTATGTATAAATAATACCAATTTACCTTATTTTTAGTCTTAATTGTGAAGTTTGTCACAATTCAAACTCAGCCTCGAATAGCCTGAATTAGGTCTTAAGAGCCAAATAGGGGCCTAAACAGAGAGGAAACATGAGTTTCAAGAGCCGAGAGTGGTATTACATAGTTTTTATGTACAAATATTATCAATTAAACTTATTCTAGTCTTAATTGGGAAGTTTGACCAAAAGCCAAACTTTCAACCTTGATGGGCCTAATATATGCCTATAAGAGCCGAGTAAGGCCCAAACATGGGGAAAACATGGTTCTCAACATCTGGGAGTATTATTGCATAATATTTATATACAATTACTACCACTTAACCTTATTTCTAGTCATAATTGGTATATTTAACTAAAAGTCAACTTTCATCCAGATTGGCCTGAACTAGGAAGAAAACCTCACTCTAAAGGGCACATGAGAGCCGAATAGAGCCCAATAGGAAGAAAACTTTGTTCTTAAGAGACAGGAGTGCTATTACATAGTTCAATATATAAATTTCATCAATTAACCTAATTTCTAGTAATAATTAGGAAGTTTGACCAGAAATCAAACTTTCAGCCCTGATTGGTTTGAACTAGGCTATATAAGAGCCGATAGGGTCAAACAGGGAGAAAACGTGGTTCTTAAGACCCGCAGTGGTATTACATAATTTTTATGTACAAATACTACCAACTAATCTAATTTCTAGTCTTAATTAGAAAGTTTGACCAAAAGACAAACCTTTAGCCCCGATTGGGCTGATTTGGGCTTTATAAGAGCCGAATAATGAATAAACATGGGAAAACGTAATTTCTAAGAGCTGAGAGTGACATTACATAGTTTCTATGTACAATTACTACTAATTAAGCCTATTTTTAGTCTTAACTGAGAACTTGACTAAAAGCTAAGGTTCAACCCTGATTGACTGAACTAGGCCTTATAAGAGCCGTGTAGGGCCGAATAAGAATAAAACATAGTTTTCAAGAGCCGGGAGTAGTACTACATAGTTTCTATGTACAATTACTTTCAATTAACCTTATTTCTAGTGTCAGTGAGAAGTTTGACCAAAATTCAAACATTCATCCTGATTAACTTGCCCTATGCCATATAAGAGTCGAATAAGGCCCAAACAGGGAGAAAACATGGTTGTCAATAGCCATGAGTTGTATTATATAGTTTCTATGTACAAATACTACCAATTAACCTTACCTCTTGTCTTAATTGGAAAGTTTGACCAAAGTCAAACTTTCAGCCCCGATTGGCCATAACTAGGCCTTATAAGAGCAGAATAAGGCCTAAAATGGGAGAAAATGTGCTTTTCAAAAGTGGAGAGTGGTATTACTTGGTTTCTATATTAAAATAACTATCAATTAAACTAATTTATAGTCTTAATTTGAAAGTTTTACCAAAAAGCCAAACTTTCAGCCCCGATTGACCTAAATTAGGCCTTATAAGAGCCGAATTAGGAACAAACATGGGAAAAACATGGTTCTTAAGGGCTGGGATTAGTATTTCATAGCTTTTATGTTCAATTACTTCTTAACTTTGTTTTTAGTATTAATTGGGAAGTTGACTAAAAGTCAAACTTTCGGTCTGATTGTCCTTCAGCCTTATTAAAGCTGAGTATAGCCAAAATGGGGAGAAAATGTGATTCTCAAGAGCCAAGAGTAGCATTAGATTGTTTCTATGTATAATTACTACCAATTAAGCTTTTTTCTAGCCTTAATTGGGATTTAGTCAAACTTTTGGCCCCGATTGGCCTAAACTAGGCTTGATAAAAGCCGAATAGGGAGAAAACATAAGAAAGTGTGATTTTTTAAGAACTGGGAGTAGTAACACATAGTTTTTATGTACAGTTTAGTTAAACTTTTATCTAGTTTTAGTTATGAAATTTGACCAAAACTCAAACTTTCGGCCCTGATTGGCTTGAGCTAAGCCTTATACTAGCCCATTATGTCCCAAACAGGGAGAAAATGTGGTTCTTAAGAGCAGAGAGTAGTATTACAGATTTTTATATATAAATACTTTCAAATTAACCTTGTTTCTAGTCTTAATTATGAAGTTTGATCAAAAGTCAATCATTCATCCCCAATTGGCCTGAAATCGGCCATATAAGAGCCGAGTAGGGCCCAAACGGATAGAAAATATAGTTCTCAATAGTTGAAAATGATATTACATAGTTTCTATGTAGAAATCTACCAATTAACAATATTTCTAGTTTTAATTGGGAACTTTGAGCAAAAATCAAACTTTCAGTCCCGGTTGGTCTGAAATAGGCCTTAAAAGAGCCGAATAGGGCTAAATGGGAGAAAACTTAGTTTTCAAGAGTTGTGAGTTTTATTACATCGTTTCCATGTACAATTTATGACTAGTTAACCTTTTTCTAATCTTAATTAAAAGTTTGACCAAAATCAAGTCAAACTTTCAGCCCCGATTAATGAGAATTTATGACTAGGCCTTATAAGAGCAGAATAGGGCATAAACGAGGGGGAAACATGATTTCAAGAGCCAGGAGTGGAATTACATAGTTTCATGTGCAAATATATAAATTAAACTACTTTTAGTCTTAATTGAGAAGTTTGATTAAAAGTAAAACTTTCAGCCCCGCTTGGCCTAAACCAGGCTTATAAGAGCCGAATAGGGAACAAACATGGGGAAAACTTAGTTCTCAAGAGTTAAAGAATAGTATTACATAGTTACTATGGATAATTACTTCCACTTAACCTCATTTCTATGGCCTTTATTAGGAAGTTTGACTAAAAGTGACTTTCACTCCCGATTAGCCTGAGCTAGGCCTTATAAGAGCCGCGTAGGTCCACAACAGGGAGAAATTATGTTTCTCAAGAGTTAGGAGTTGTATTACATAGCATATGTACGTATACTATCAATTAAATTTATTTTAGTCTTAACTGGGAAGTTTGACCAAAAGTTCAAACTTTCATCCCCGAATGGCCTGAAGTAGGTCATATAAGAGCCAAATAAGGCCAAAACAGGAAGAAAACTTTAATCTCAAGACCGTGAGTGGTATTTTCATAGTGGTTTTCAGAGACATGAGCAGTAGTGCATAGCTTTTATGTAAAATTACTAAGAATTAACTTTACTTCTAGTTCTCATTTGAGAGTTTGATCAAAAGTCAAACTTTCATCCTAGATTGGCCTAAACTAGGCCTTATAAGAGGCGAATTAGGCCCCAATGGGGAGAAAATATGTTTTTCAATTGCCGTGAGTAGTTTACATAGTTTTTACATAAAATTACTACTAATGTACCTTTTTTCTAGTCTTAATTAGGAAGTTTAAGGAAAAGTCAAATTTCAGTCCCGATTGGGCTTAATTCGGCTCATAAGAACAAAGAGGGCCTAAATGGGTTAAAAATTTTTGTTTTTTCAAGAGCTGTGAGTGGCATTTTTATAGTTTCTATATACAAGTACTATTAATTAACCTTGTGTTCAAGTCTTAATTGGGAAATTTTACCAAACGCCAAACTTTCAACCCCATTAGCCTGAACTAGGCCTCATAATAACCGAACGGGGGTCTAAACGGGGAGAAAATATAGTTTTCAAGAGTATTATTACATAGTTTTAAAGTAAATTACTCTAATTAACCCTATTTCTTGGGAAATTTGATCAAAAATCAAACTCCCATCCCCGATGGCGTGAACTAGGCCATCTAAGAGCGGAATAAGGCCCAGATGGGGCGAAAATTAGTTCTCAAAGGCGGGAGTGGAAGTCAAACTTTCAGCCCGATTTGGCCTAACTAGGCCTTATAAGAGCCGATATGAAACAAATATAAGGAAAATGTGGTTCTCAAGAGTCAGCAGTAGTATTACATTGTTTCAAGCACAAATACTATCAATTAAATTTATTTCTAGTCTTAATTTGGAAGTTTCACTGAAAGCCAAATTTCAGCCCTGATTAGCCTAAACTTGGCCTTATAGAAGCCAAATAGGGAACAAACATTGGGAAAAATTGGTTCTCAGGAGTCACCGAGTAGTATTACATAGTTTATATGTACAATTACTTTCAATTAACTTGTTTCTAATATTAATTGGAAAGTTTAATAAAAAGTCAAACTTTTGCCCCTGATTGGCCTGAATTGGCTTTATAAGAGCCGACTAAGGCTTAAAGGGGAGAAACGTGAATTTCAAGAGCCGAGAGTATTATTTAATAGTTTTTTATATACAATTACTACCAATTAACCTTGTTTCTAGCCTTAGTTGGAAAGTTTAATCAAAAGTCAAGTTTTCATCCCTGATTGGCTTGAATTAGGCCATATAAGAGCCCAATAGGACCCCAATCGGGAAGAAAACATGGTTTTCAAGATCCGGTTGTGGTATTACACACTTTCTATGTACAAATACTATCAATTAACATTCTTTCTAGTCTTAATAGAGAAGACTAATCAAAAGTCAAACTTTCATCCCTAACTAATTTGAATTATGCCTTATAAGAGCCAAATAGGTTCTAAACGGGGAGAAAGTATGGTTTTCGAGAACCGTGAGTCTTACTATAGTTTCTATGTATAAATAATACCAATTTACCTTATTTTTAGTCTTAATTGTGAAGTTTTGTCACAATTCAAACTCAGACCTCGAATAGCCTGAATTAGGTCTTAAAGCCAAATAGGGGCCTAAACAGGGAGGAAACATGAGTTTCAAGAGCCAGAGTGTGGTATTACATAGTTTTTAATGTACAAATATTATCAATTAAACTTATTCTAGTCTTAATTGGGAAGTTTGACCAAAGCCAACTTTCAACCTTGATGGGCCTAATATATGCCTTATAAGAGACGAGTAAGCACAAACATGGGGAAAACATGGTTCTCAACATCTGGGAGTAGTATTGCATAATATTTATATACAATTACTACCACTTAACCTTATTTCTAGTCATAATTGGTATATTTAACTAAAAGTCAAACTTTCATCCAGATTGGCCTGAACTAGGAAGAAAACCTCACTCTAAAGGGCACATGAGAGCCGAATAAGCCCAAATAGGAAGAAACTTTGTTCTTAGAGACAGGAGTGCTATTACATAGTTCAATATATAATTCCATCAAATTAACCTAATTTCTAGTAATAATTAGGAAGTTTGACCCAGAAATCAAACTTTCAGCCCTGATTGGTTTGAACTAGGCTATATAAGACCGATAGGGTCAACGGGAGAAAACGTGGTTCTTAAGACCCGCAGTGGTATTACATAATTTTTATGTACAAATACTACCAACTAATCTATTTCTAGTCTTAATTAGAAAGTTTGACCAAAGACAAACCTTTAGCCCCGATTGGCTAATGTGGGCCTTATAAGAGCCGAATAATGAATAAACATGGGAAAACGTAATTTTCAAGAGCTGAGAGTGGCATTACATAGTTTTTTATGTACAATTACTACTAATTAAGCCTATTTTTAGTCTTAACTGAGAACTTTGACTAAAAGCTAAGGTTCAACTCTGATTGACTGAATTAGGCCTTATAAGAGCCGTGTAGGGCCCAAATAAGAATAAAACATAGTTTTCAAGAGCCGGGAGTAGTACTACATAGTTTCTATGTACAGTTACTTTCAATTAACCTTATTTCTAGTGTCAGTTGAGAAGTTTGACCAAAATTCAAACATTCATCCCTGATTAACCTCCCTATGCCATATAAGAGTCGAATAAGGCCCAAACAGGGAGAAAACATGGTTGTCAATAGCCATGAGTTTGTATTATTATTAGTTTCTATGCACAAATACTACCAATTAACCTTAACCTCTTGTCTTAATTGGAAAGTTTGACCAAAGTCCAAACTTTCAGCCTCGATTGGCCATAACTGGGCCTTATAAGAGCAGAATAAGGCCTAAAATGGGAGAAAATGTGCTTTTCAAAAGTGGAGAGTGGTATTACTTGGTTTCTATATAAAAATAACTAATGAATTAAACTAATTTATAGTCTTAATTTGAAAGTTTTACCAAAAAGCCAAACTTTCAGCCCCGATTGACCTAAATTAGGCCTTATATAGCCGAATTAGGAACAAACATGGGAAAACACATGGTTCTTAAGAGCTGGGATTAGTATTTCATAGCTTTTATATTCAATTACTTCTTAACTTTGTTTTTAGTATTAATTGGGAAGTTGACTAAAGTCAACCTTTCGGTCTGATTGTCCTTCACCTTATTAAAGCTGAGTATAGCCAAAATGGGGAGAAAATGTGATTGTCAAGAGCCAAGAGTAGCATTAGATTGTTTCTATGTATAATTACTACCAATTAAGCTTTTTTCTAGCCTTAATTGGGATTTAGTCAAACTTTTGGCCCTGATTGTCTAAACTAGCTTGATAAAAAGCCTAATAGGGAGAAAACATGGGAAAGTGTGGGTTTTAAGAACTGGGGAGTATAACACAATAGTTTTTATGTACAGTTTTAGTTAAACTTTTTATCTAGTTTTAGTTATGAAATTTGACCAAAACTCAAACTTTCGGCCCTGATTGGCTTGAGCTAAGCCTTATTACGAGCCTATTATGGCCCAAACAGGGAGAAAAATTGTGGTTCTTAGAGCCGAGAGTAGTATTACACAGATTTTATATATAAATACTTTCAAATTAACCTTGTTTCTAGTCTTAATTATGAAGTTTGACTAAAAGTCATTCATTCATCCCCAATAGGCCTGAAATCGGCCATATAAGAGCCGAGAAGGGCCCAAACGGATAGAAAATATAGTTTCTTAATAGTTAAAAATGATATTATAGTTTCTATGTAAAATACTACCAATTAACAATATTTCTAGTTTTAATTGGGAACTTTGACAAAAGTCAAACTTTCAGCCCCGGTTGGTCTGAAATAGGCCTTAAAAGAACCAATAGGGCTAAAATGGGGAGAAAACTTAGTTTTTCAATATTTGTGAGTTGTATTACATCTTTTCTATGTACAATTTATGACTAGTTAACCTTTTTCTAATCTTAATTAAAAAATTTGACCAAAATCAAGTCAAACTTTCAGCCCCGATTAATGAGAATTTGGCCTTATAAGAGCAGAATAGGTCATAAACGAGGAGGAAACATGATTTCAAGATGCCAGGAGTGGAATTACATAGTTTTTCATGCAAATATAAATTAAACTACTTTTAGTCTTAATTGAGAAGTTTGATTAAAAGTAAAACTTTCAGCCCCGCTTGGCCTAACCAGGCTTTATAAGAGCCGAATAGGGAACAAACATGGGGAAAACTTAGTTCTCAGAGTTAAGAATAGTATTACATATTTACTATGACCATTACTACCACTTAACCTCATTTCTATGGCCTTTATTAGGAAGTTTGACTAAAAGTGACTTTCAGTCCATTAGCCTGAGCTAGGCCTTATAAGAGCCGCGTAGGTCCACAATAGGGAAAAGTATGTTTCTCAAGAGTTAGGAGTTGTATTACATAGCATGTGTACGTATACTATCAATTAATTTATTTTTAGTCTTAACTGGGAAGTTTTGACCAAAAGTCAAACTTTCATCCCCGAATGGCCTGAAGTAGGTCATATAAGAGCCAAATAAGGCCAAAACAGGAAGAAAACTTAATCTCAAGAACCGTGAGTGGTATTTCATAGTGGTTTTTCAAGAGACATGAGCAGTAGTGCATAGTTTTTATGTAAAATTACTAAGAATTAACTTTACTTCTAGTTTCTCATTTGAGAGTTTTGATCAAAAGTCAAACTTTCATCCTAGATTGGCCTAAACTAGGCCTTATAAGAGGCGAATTAGGCCCAAATGGGGAGAAAATATGTTTTTTAACTGTCGTGAGTAATTTTACATAATTTTTACATAAATTTACTACTAAGTACCCTTTTTTCTAGTCTTAATTAGGAAGTTTAACCAAAAGTCAAAATTTCAGTCCCGATTGGGCTTAACTCGGCCTCATAGGAGCCAAAGAGGGCCTAAATGGGTTAAAATTTTTGTTTTCAAGAGCTGTGAGTGGCATTTTATAGTTTCTATATACAAGTACTATTAATTACCTTGTGTCAAGTCTTAATTGGGAAATTTGACCAAACGCCAAACTTTCAACCCCATTAGCCTGAACTAGGCCTCATAATACCGAACGGGAGTCTAAACGGGGAGAAAATATAGTTTTCAAGAGTATTATTACATATTTTTTAAGTAAATTATTCTAATTAACCCTATTTCTTGGAAATTTGATCAAAAAGTCAAACTCCAATCCCCGATGGTGTGAACTAGGCCATCTAAGAGCGGAATAAGGCCCAGACGGGCGAAAATTATTCTCAGAGGCGGGATTGGAAGTCAAACTTTCAGCCCGATTTGGCCTAACTAGGCCTTTAAGAGCCGAATAGGAAACAAATATAAGAAAAATGTGGTTCTCAAGAGTCAGCAGTAGTATTACATTGTTTTAAGCACAAATACTATCATTAAATTTATTTCTAGTCTTAATTTGGGAAGTTTAACAGAAAGCCAAATTTCAGCCCTGATTAGCCTAAACTTGGCCTTATAGAAGCCGAATAGGGAAAAAACATTGGGAAAAATTGGTTCTCAGGAGTCACGAGTAGTATTACATAGTTTATATGTACAATTACTTTCAATTAACTTTGTTTCTAGTAATAATTGGAAAGTTTAATAAAAAATCAAACTTTCGCCCCTGATTGGCCTGAATTAGGCTTTATAAGAGCTGACTAAGACTTAAAGGGGAGAAAACGTGATTTTCAAGAGCCGAGACTATTATTATATAGTTTTTATATACAATTACTACCATTAACCTTGTTTCTAGCCTTAGTTGGAAAGTTTAATCACTATGAATATTGTGAATTTAGAATTGTAAATTGTAATATTTATGAATAAAAACCATTTCTGATATATGAATCCCTTATAGTTGAAATGAAGTCAGAGTCGGAGGGTTCCGTGGTTGAAATGGTGATTTTGTTTAATGAAAAAGGTAACTCTTCTTCCAATATGGTTACAATTTCTTTTCCTTTATCGAGTTGAGTCTGAATAAGGCACATTTGTGTTTTCGTATGCTAAATTTTTTGGTTTCTATTTGGCTTAAATTTTTTTTAATATATTCTTAATTTCTTCTTTTAATAATTTTATTTCTGTTCGAAGTTCATGAATGCTATTTGGTTGGGGCTTCAAGGTTGTATTTACGGGATAGGTCTCAAAAAGTTTTGAGATACTAAAAGGTTGAATTAGTTTATCTGTATTGTCTTCTTCATTGATTATTAGGGTTTTCAATTTTCTAAATGTTCCTTTTGTTTTTCCGGGTCTGAAATCTGTTGTATCATATCGAATATCAATTCTTTTGAATCTTTTTTTTAAATTTTTTGCCTTAGTAATTTTAGAGTGTTTCTTTTATTAATCATATTAATTTGTTTGCATGTACACGTATGGTCCACTAGAACTTGAAAGAATAGTAAAAATCCATCATCTTCAGATATTTTATTAATTTCAGAATAGAGTTGTAATTTTTCTTTAAATTTTTTTCTTTATGTTTGAATCTATATCTGATAGATTGTCTACGATTTCATTAATTCTATTTTGCCTTTTAATTTACATTTACTTGCGATGTGACCAGGTTTGCAACATTTATAACAAGTAATTCTTTTAGATTGATAATAATCTTCGTTTGAATGTTTTCGAGAATATTTGTATTTCTTTGGCTTATGCTTTT
>JAVJIF010034611.1:0-62500 GCA_038442645.1 Agave tequilana
ACGCGTGTAACAGAATCGTTTCTGAACGGAGAGATCATGCGTCGCAACCCCGCTCGAGTCAGCAGTCGACACGTGGGCAGTTCATTTAATGAACCAGGAAATCCGCGCGCCAAAAGGCGAAATTTTGCCGGTTCCCTAGGCCAGCTGGCGGCGTAATCATGACATGGCACAGAATTCGCGCCCAAAGAACGCACCTCCTCGATGGACATGCCACGTCAGCCTCTCATGATGCAATTCGGAAGGTCGCGTCTCTCTAAGAAATTCGCGTCCTTCCAGTCTGGCAAATATCGCGTCTGCCTTATGAAGATCAGTCACGTCTCCATTGCACAAAGGACGCACGTACAGAATCGCGCCTTTACAGCAGTACCATCTCTGCTTTTTGAAAAAGAACCTGCGTTTGGCCTCCTGCTTCTGCAAAATCAGTTCAACAGTACACTGACGCAAGCAGACGACAACCACTCCTGCTTAAAGCGCGCAGTGAAAGACTAAAAGCAATCGGGAAGGTTTAGACTGTGCATCTAGACACTCAACATGATCAACTCTGGGGGCTTCAAAGAGAGTCACAGTACACTCACGAAGACCAACTCCAGATTAAACCCGGAGCATCAACAGTCTAGTCATGAAGGCGAACTCAGCTAGAGTCCAAAGTATTTCGAAATCCGTCCCAGTTAACTGCGGAATGTCGAAAACTTTGGAGGGGGTTCTGTAGGCTGTCTAAAAATCACCAAGACAAGCCACCAAAACACAGAGATCCAAGATCCAGGCGCAAGGCTAAAGTGACAATCAAGACCGAGATATAGCCCGCGTCTCAGCATCAAGGCGCGTTGGCTCAACGCCCGCGTCTCAGCATCAAGGCGCGTTGGCTCAACGCCCGAGTCTCAGCATCAAGGCGCGTTGGCTCAACGCCCGCGTCTCAGCATCAAGGCGCGTCGGCCCGAAGCCCGCGTCTCAGATCAAGGCGCGTCGGCCCGAAGCCGCGTCTCAGCATCAAGGCGCGTTGGCTCAACGCCCGCGTCATCCAGCAACAAGGTGCCCCCACCTTGGTTGTAACCACCCCGATTATGGCGCCATCCACCGCCCATGTAGCGGGAAGTGGCCCTCATCGTGGAGCACTTTTAGGGGGCACGATCACCCCCTAAAAACCCTATAAAAGTCCCGTCACTATTGACGACGAGGACGATTATCGGGCAAAAGAGAGATTCTGAAAAAAAAAAAAAGGATCGGATATCGACACGAGAGAGAGAAACCCTTCAGCGAGCTTACTGAGTACTAGCCGCTCTTCGCCTACTCCTCTTCTAGAGTTTTGGTAGACGGAGCTGAGTTACTCCCTCTACCGACCGAAGAGAAGATCCCCGACGGTCCAAACAGTCATTCCGGTCAACGGAGAACAAGATTCACTCTCCATCACCCGAAGGAAAAGAAACCAGCACTAAACAAAGGGGAATTCAAGATTCAATATTCCCCCTCCCTTGTAACCGGAAGATTAAGCCGGCTGTAATTTTTCATCTGATTCAAGGAAACGTTACACCAGCCACCCTTTTTCCGTGTCAAACAAGGCGCAAGAGAGATCGATCAAGATACAGAGAGACTATAGAGAGATAGAGAGAAGACTCCACAAGCAGAGGCTTCTTCGCAAAGAACCGTGCGTGCGCTCTCAAATTCAGAGACCTTTTAGAGAATTGCTTCTCTAAACCAGGTGTTGATACCCTAACATCGTCCCTTCTCTCAAGGAATCTCCGGAAACAGGGGAGAAAGAATTCCTTATTGAAGGCAATTTTGAGAAGCAGCAAGAGGGTTCTACCAACCTTCTATTCTCTGATTCCCCGAACCAGGCGAGAAGGGAATCTCATCGCTCGCATCGTCAAAGGGACAAAGTGGTCGCGCGCTGACCAGACTCCTATCGGCACACTTCTCCAGAATCTCTGAGGAGATCTACTGTAATCTTTTTAAGAATACTTGTAATTTAGCTCCTCAACCCTTTTTTGTAAGTTTTCCCCCTTTGCAACAAACATAAGGAAAACAATGCACACCCCATAGGTCAGGACTGGCGGTCGACTGCGCGGTCGACCGTTCTGACTATAACAGAGTGGTCGACCGCCCGGTCCCGGCCGCAACAGGATAAGCTGAAAAACATGTTAGAGATTTAATTTGAAGATATGTTATTTTCAAGGGATTTATGTAAAGGCTCTTATAAAATATAATAAGCTAAGTATGCATATACTGAAATAGGACTAAAGTATTTTATCAAGAGTCAACAATAATCTTTGAAAACAAGTGCAATTCTGTGTGTGTGGGTATTTGAGCTTCAATACTAATACTATTCTTTAACAAACTAGTAACACAATGATCCATAGGTAAGCGTCTCTGAACCGCGCTCTTATCCTATGAGTGAGTCCTCTTGAGCTATCAACCTTGTAACAGCTTGAGAACTCTTGAGCCATCAATACCTGTATCAACCTGAAATTCATTCTGAACCACTAGTAGTACCAAATAGCTTTTATATGTTTTGTTATCATCAAAACATAAACCGGAGAGTGTAACTTTGGGCCAACAATCCCCCCCTTTTTGATGATGACAAAACATATATGCTATAACACAAGATATAGAAGGGAGGTAAAAAATCCCCTCAAATAATGCTATATTAGACAAGTATACTATACTAAAAAAATGAAAACCATAATGAAAACATGAAAACATATTCTTTGATATAACAAACTTATTATTTGATATAAAGTAAACTTATTATTGAGAACAAAACACAATACACATAAACACAAACATACATATAATGACGAACATATTTCTTCCCCTTTTTTCATACATCAAAAAGAGATATATTAGTATGAAAACCTCTTTAGTCAATAACACAAACATTGAGTTCACCACATATAAAGGAAAATCTATGAAATCAAGTGGTTTAGTGAAAATATCGACAAGTTGAAAATCAGTAGAAATATAATCAATATCAATATCACTTTCTCAAAATGATCTCTAAGAAAATGATATCTAATATCTATGTGCTTGGTCTTACTATGTTGATTTGCATTCTTAGTCATATGAATTGTACTAGTATTATCACAAAATATTTTAATATGGTCATAACGCAAATCATAATCAAGGAGAGTATGTTTCATGCAAAGGACTTGAGCACAACATTGCCCCCAGCCGCAACATACTCCGTCTCGGTGGTTGAGAAGGCTACCGAATTTGTTTCTTGAAGATCATGAATAAGACAATTACAGAGAAATTGACATGTTCTACTAGTGTAACACCCCGCTCCCATAATACGTACTTAGTTGCGTATTCATTTTTTTCGATCGTTTTTTTTGATTTACTTCCTGTATTTGTTCTGTATTATGAGATATTTATATGATCGTTTTGTCTTGGATCTAAATTCGTGAACTCGGAGTCAGCCCTAATCTGAACCGGGGACCCGATCCTTGTTTATTACTCGATTTGGTCCTTCTGCTATTCAGATTTGACCGATTTAGTTTCAAACATCATTTTTCCAATATTTTACATTTTTCATGATTTTTTGAATTTTTTTCAGAATTAAATGAAAATCTTCAAAACCCGGTGTCGACCAGTACCACTGACCAATTCTCAGATTTTTAATTTATAAACGGATTTGAATTTTAAGAAATGACTTTCTCATAACTTCTTAAAATCACTTTTCTATCTAAATACTTTTTCTGGGATTTTTCTAAATTTATCGAAATTCCACTGGATTTGGTGTCGGCAATATCGCTGGCTGATTGCAGGAATTTTAGTTACAATTGGAATTAAATTTCTGAATTCTGTTTTCATATTACTCCTTAAAATTATATTTTCTCCTTTCATGTATTTTCTTGTATTTTTCAGGATTTATCAAAATCGGCCGACCCGGTGTAGACCGGTATCGACGGTAGACTTCAGGATTTTTTATTTTGAAAATGAGATGAAATCTCTGAAAACCGATTTTGCCAACATTTTAAAATAATATATTATTTTTCGAGAATTTTTGAGAATCTTTCCAAGCTACTTCATTTTTTGGGCTTTTCCGTAGTTTTCGGTGTTTTCCCAGATACCGAAATTTTTCCAGATATTATATTTATATTCTTCTCATTTTCTCTCTCTCCTCAGACGCGAGTCTCACAAGACTCAGATCTGGTCTTTAATGCGAAGATTCGCATCTTTCTGCATTTAATGCACTGCTAACCAACTCAATCAAGTCATTATGACTTTTGCTTTTTTGTTAAACGCAACCGTCGAGTTTTTTCCCTGGACGTGCTGCTTTATCTCCGCGTCTAGTTCTCTTTTGCCTAGACGCGGATTTGCTTTTATGGAGACGCAAGCCTCATTGGATGAAGGGCATAGCAATGTCAATCTTGTAATAATTCCATTTCCCTTTATATATATAAAGTACTCCATCTTCTCTCTCTTCATTTTCTTTTCTTCTCCTTCATTTGCAGCCAACCAAAGGCCACGAAACAGCAGCCCCTTGCTTCCCTTGGCCGGCCACCCTTAGCCACCATCTCCTCCCTCTTTTACTCCCCATTATCTCCTCCATCCTCCTCCTCCATTCCAACAACAATAAACACCACAACACCAACTACACCACCATCTTCTTCCTCTTTTTTCATCGAAACAACCCATTAGCCTCCAAAGCTTCACCACCATTTTCACCACCACCTTCGCCATCGTCGGCCACCACCAACTGCGCCATCTTCCTCCCCTCGGAGAGCTCTTTCTAACGAGCTATAGCTTCGCTCTCCGAAAACCCTTTTGCAAAACTCCAATTTTCATTTTTAACTACACTTGCACCATCACCACTCCTTCTTTGGGCTTTAACCATCGCCTCCGGCCACCTCCGGCCTCCGGCCGTCGCCGCCGCTGACCGCCGCAAGCCTGGGCCGCTTTCCACCCCTCCCTTCTTCTTTCTTTTCTTTCTCTCCTTCTTTCTTCTCTTCTCTTCTTTTCTTTCTTTCCTCTTCATTTTCCTCTTTTTCCATCCCTTTCTCTGTTCCTGCGTTCTCTCTCTTACTTCATTTTCCTGTCTCTCTGTTTCTCTTGTTGATTAATTGTGAGATGCGGAGCTGACCCCCCGCGTCCAAGCAATTTCTAAAACGCGACCTTCGCGTTCTTATATTAATAGGACGCGGAACTCACGTCCGCGTCTGTGTTCTTCTCGTGTCCTAGCTTTAACGCGGGTCTCGAACCCTGCGTTTGTGGCCTCTACGCAACGCGACTCCCGCGCTGTCTGCGAACTCCTACATTCTTCATCCCCTCTCCCTTCTAGCTCATTCCCTCTCCTCCATAAAATATATCTTTACTATATTTGAACGCGTTTACGCGGTAGTTACCTGAATTCCAGACATCAGGCATTTCACGGTGTTTCTGAAGTTCTAGGCGAGTGTCCTCGCCTTCCCCTTTGGACTTTGCCGCATTGTCGGGTTGACTTGTATTGCATTATGTATTTGTATCGGTTTATTCCCGTTTATATTGTGATGTACATACTTGTTATAGTAACTCTTGACATACACCAGTCTGTATCATTAGCAACTGAGTGTTATCACCTGACATGACTTACTACTTAGCACTTGCTCCTCATTATGACATGACTTACCACCTGCCTCCTGACATATTAATACCTGACCTGTGATTATCACATTCACGGGAATCATGCAGTGTTATTCTGTATGACATACAATGACTTGAATCATGTGCTTGTTATCCTGTATTATATACAATGACCCGAATTTATAGTATTCATGTACTCTGAATTCTTGATCCTTTTATTCCTGTGAATTGCTAACTACATATTAAATTATAATAAGACAACTTGCACCTGGTTTTGGGGGAAATTGATGGGTCCTGAATAATCATGTTTATGGTGGTCTTATCGAGTCACGCGTGGCCACATACTTGAGGGATCTCCTGGCGGCCACCAGGGATTCCGTGGGGTGGTGCTGGCACCCCCCTACTCTGTTTATTCCTGCCGGGTTTTGCACACGCCCTAGGCCTATTTCTATGGGATCTGCGATACTCTATTCCTTTTCGGGCGTAAATAAGTCCGGTACCTAGCGCGTACGTTCCGGCTCAGCACCGGATACTCCTGGACCGTTGTCCCGGGCATGTACGGGGCCTATCCTAAACATGATTCATCGAATTTTATCAGTTTCCAAATAACTTGCTCTATAAGTTAGAAGTGGAAGTATGTGGAATGGAACACATACTGAAGCCTAGAACTTAGACGGCCCAATTATAATAAGATGCTAATATACAATTTGTTGTGCCATTTTATAATCGGGTTGTATGCGCTTGGATTATGGTGACATGGGATAAAGGTATATAGATGAGGGTTTCCTTATTTGGATTATTCCTTCGATGTACTAGTCTCATGGCGCCGTGACCTGAGCTTGTGCGATCGATTTTGCTCATAATTAGTTTTATTGTTTATCAGTTTTATCGGTTTTATGTTAGTTTAGGAGATATCTAGTGTTGCCTTGTCTACTTTATTCATCGCCTCGTTCTGCTTTTATCATCTTATATCTATATGTTCCCAGCTAGATAACGATTACTGTCTCCTTACTTGCTCCTGCATGCCGCTGCTCACGACACGATTTCCAATGCATGTTCACGTTTCAGATTTATCGATACATGTGTGCTCATCTTTGCACGCCATCTGGCATTCGCATCACCACTCACCGGGGAGTTTTGACTCCTCTGGATCTCATGTCCAGGTCTCGAAGCTTGGACTGGAAGGGGATCTTCTTGCTGAGGACTAAGCTCACTTCTGCGGAGTGGACAGACCAACTGTAGCTCCAGTCCCATCCTTGCTCCTCCTGGTTGGCTCGCGGCATCTCCTGCTATCTCGTGAGCCTCTATTTGTACTGTTCATACTTGTACATCTCTTTGTATTCTCGCATTTTGCTCCTATCGGTGATGTAATATCTTGTAATAATTATGTCACATCTGGTGATAACTTTGTAATTGTACTCGTATGTTGGAATGTATAATGCACCATGTGCTTCCGTACTCTGATTCTTGCCTGTACTGATAATTAGCGTATATACGTGAGAGTATTTCTGACCTGCGTATATACGTCACAGTAACGTCTCCGTACACGTGAGATCGGGGCGTTACAGGATGGTATCAGAGCCTAGGTTCTCACATCCTCAGTGCGCCCAGACGGCAAATTAATGGTAAAGAAATTTGCAACTGGAATACAAGAGTCCTGATTATACAATCCAACTACAAGTGCTGAGTTATCTATCTCTTCCTTCTGATCCATTTCTTGAATCCTGAGACCCTTTAATCTTTTAACTTCTAGCTAACGATTACTGTCTCTTTACTTGCTCCTGCATGCCGCTGCTTACGACACGATTTCCAATGCATGTTTACGTTTCAGATTTATCGATACACATGTGCTCATCTTTGCACGCCATCTGGCATTCGCATCACCACTCACCGGGGAGTTCGGACTCCTCTGGATTCTCATGTCCAGGTCTCGAAGCTTGGACTGAAAGGGGATCTTCTTGCTGAGGACTAAGCTCACTTCTGCGGGTGGACAGACCAACTGTAGCTCCAGTCCCATCCTTATTCCCCTGTTTGGCTCGCGGCATCTCCTGCTATCTCGTGAGCCTCTATTTGTACTGTTCATACTTGTACATCTCTTTATATTCTCGCATTTGCGCCTATCGGTGATGTAATATTCTTGTAATATTGTGTCACATCTGGTGATAACTTTGTAATTGTACTCGTATGTTGGAATGTATAATGCACATGTGCTTCCGTACTCTGATTCTTGCCTGTACTGATGCTTAGCGTATATACGTGAGGGTATTTCTGACCTGCGAATATACGTCACAGTAACGTCTCCGTACACGCGAGATTGGGCGTTATAACTAGTACTCTTCCTATCCACTCTACAACCCGCATAGTCGGCATCCGAAAACTCGTCATTGAGAATTGTCCGATTTTCGGATACCATAGACCCATTCCAATAGTACCCTTAAGGTATTGAATAATGTGTTTTACCGCAATCAAGTGGGATTCTTTAGGACAAGATTGGAATCTAGCACAAAGACACACACTAAACATAATATCCGGCCTACTAGCTGTTAAATACAACAAACTACCAATCACGCTTCTATATAATCTTATGTCTACACTCTTACCTTGGTCATCCTTGTCAAGCTTAGTAGTGGTATCCATGGGAGTGTTGCAAGTTTTTGAGTCTTCAAGTCTAAATTTCTTGATGAGTTCCTTAGTATACTTGACTTGACTTATGAAGATCCCATCACTCCTTTACCTGATTTGGAGTCCAAGCAAATAGTTCAATTCACCCATCAAAGACATCTCAAATTCATGCTGCATACATGAGTCAAACTCCTTGCAAAGTAATTCATTAGTAGAACTAAAGATTATATC
The DNA here is from genome assembly GCA_038442645.1 of Agave tequilana. NCBI lineage: Eukaryota > Viridiplantae > Streptophyta > Magnoliopsida > Asparagales > Asparagaceae > Agave > Agave tequilana. The sequence goes on from JAVJIF010034611.1 coordinate 8,413, forward strand.
ATCAACATAGATTTGTATAATAAGAATGTCATTACCAACATGTTTAGTAAATAATGTGGTGTCTACTTTGCCCTTAAAAAAATCATTGATAGAAGAAAGGTAGAAAGCCTTCAACCAAGCTCTGGAGCTTGTTTTAAATCATATAATGCTTTATCTAGTTTGAAAATAAAATTTGGATGTATATGATCAACAAAACCGGGGAGTTGTTCAACATATACTTTCTCTTCAATAAAACTATTAAAAATGTACTTTTTACATCCATTTGAAAAGATTTGAAATTTTTATAGGATGCATAAGCTAGTGTGATCCGTATGGCTTCTAGCCGTGCTACGGGTGCAAAGGTCTCCTCAAAGTCGATTCCTTCAACTTGGGTGTAACCTTGGGCCACTAACCTAGCTTTCTTCCTAACAATATTTCCCGACTCATCCAACTTGTTCCTAAAATTCACTTAGTTCAATGATTGGTCTATCATGGGGTCTAGGAACAAGAAGCCAAACTTGGTTGCGCTCAAATTAATTTAGCTCTTCTTGCATAGCAAGCAACCAATATGAGTCACCCTCAGCTTCGAGGATGTTTTTGGGTTCAATATGAGATATGACTGCATAATACCCACACAATCATGGAGTTTGGAACGAGTGGTTACCCCTTTTGATACATCACCTAGGATGAGATCTTTGGGATGATTTATAGCATATCTCCAATCTTTATGAAGTGGTTGTGATGGTTTTACTTCATTCTTTTGAACTCCACCATTAGGTTCTTACTTGTCTTCTTCGATGGGTGAGTCCTTCAAGGATATTTTCTCCATGTCTTCACCTAAAGAATCAATCTCTACAACATTCTTAACAAATGCATTAGATTCCTAAAACTTAACATGCATAGATTCTTCAATTGTAAGAGATGATTTATTGAATACTCTATATGCTTTGCTAGTATTAGAATAGCCAACAAAAATTGCTTCAATAGCCTTAGCATCAAATTTGCCCAAATTATCTTGGTGTTCAAAATAAACATTTACATCCAAAAACTTTAAAATACAAAACATTTGATTTTCTCAAATGATAGATTTCAAAGGAAGTTTTGAAAGTATTTTTACAAAAATAAATTCGGTTCGATATATAGTATGTAGTGTTTACGGCCTCGGCCCATAAGTATGAGGGGCCCGTATTCACTTATCATGGTCCTAACTATTTCTGAAGAGTTCTATTCTTCCGTTCAATGAATCCATTTTGTTGTGGAGTTTTAGGACATGACATTTCATGCTTAATTCCATTATCATCGCAATAAGTCATAAAAAATTGGTTAACAAACTCACCACCTCTATCACTTCTTATGCGTAAAATTGAAAATCCTTTTCTTTTTCAACCCTTTTTCGAAAAATCTTAAAATACGAAAAAGTTTGATCTTTATGCTCCAAAGAAAAATCCATGTGAAACGAGAGAAATCATCGACTAAAACCAAAATATATCTATTTCCATTTAAACTTTTAGTTTTAGTTGGTCTAAATAGATCAATTCTAATGGCCTAGATGTCATGATATCCTTGATTGGTTTGAAAGAGGACTTGATTTGTTTTCCAAGTTGGCACGCACCACAAATGCGGTCCTTTTCAAACTTCAAATGAGGAATGCCCTTCACCGATTCATTAGAATTGATTTTAGAAAGATGATCAAAAGAAGCATAGCCTAATCTTCCATGCCATAACCATGAATTCTCATCAAAAGCATTTAAACATTTTGTAGTGCAATCCAAATTAAGCATATCAATAATGTAGACATTATTTTCACGAAATCCAGTGAGAATACATTCATTGGTTTACAATCATAAATATTGCAAGAAGATTCATCAAAAATAACTTTGGAACCACGATCACATAGTTGACTAATACTAAGTAAATTATGTTTAAGCCATCAACAAGAACTACATTTTCAATTAAAGGAGATGTACCAATCTTGATGTTACCTATACCGATGATGGTGCCCTTGGAGTCATCTCCGAAGGTGACAGTGTCATCTTCAACATATCTCGATACGGTTGCAAAATTGTTGATGTCCCATGTCATATGCCTTGAGCAACCTCTGTCAAGGTACCACCGCTCTCTACGCCTTGGAGTCTTGGTGTGTACCTATATCAAATAATTGAATGGTTAATTTTGGTACCCATATTTTCTTGGGTCCTAATACGTTAGTGTTTCGAACCCAAACATGATTGTTCATACTATTTATATGATCATAACAACAAATTTGGCTAAATGATCATTTCAGCCACAATAAGTACATTTATAAATTCTTCCATATTTAAAAGCATAATGAGCATGTGGTTTACGAACATGTGATTTGTGAACATTTGGTGTTTTAGTATGATTGACATGTGATGTGTTGGCATGATGAACATGTGGAGTTTTAGCATGTGATGGTTTATCATGTTGAACATGTAAAGTGTGCATGTGTTTCTTTGACAACATTTCTTCTAGTTTAGTGTTGTTAAATGCACATTCTTTAAAATATTTTTCAAATCATTTATTTTAGTTTTTAACAAAGAAATCTCATTTTCATCAATTTTAGGGTATTTAGTTTTGCATGCAACTCTATAGGCATCAAAATCTCTTTGTGTTGAAATAATAGTGGAAGATAATCATCTTTTTCTTTTGTAAAAATAGCAATTTAGTTGTGAAGCATTTCATTTTCCTTTTTCAATTTTAAACAATCTTTCTTCTCAGAATCATAATTTTCTGAAAGTTCAATAAAAGCTTGTAATAACTCTTCTTTACTTATTTCAATATCATCATAAGATGGTTCGGAAGTTACCTTAGGTGTGTTTGCCATGAAACACATGTTAGCCGTGTCAACTTCATCTTCGAATTCACTTTCCGAATCCCAAGTGGCTTTGAACGCCTTCTTTACAAACAGCTTCTTTTGCTTCATGGAGGAAGATATCTTGTTCTTGAAATCTGGACATTCGGCCATGATGTGTCCAGGTTTCTGACAGTTGTAGCATGTGATCTTCTTCTCCTCCTTCCTTTCTCATCGCCTTCTATGGTTGAGCTTTTTCTTGTGGTACATTCTTTTTACATTTCTCACAAGAAGAGATAGCTCTTCATCTTCTTCTTCATCTTCTTCATCATCGAAGATGGTAGAGGTAGACTTGAAAGCAATAGACTTTTTCTTTGAGGCGCTGATTGTTTTCTAGCCTTTTCTCCATCTCATGAGTCTTAAGGTTACCAATAAGACTGATGAGCTCCATTTCGTCTTGTCGTTCAATTCCTTCAAGGTAGTAGCTTTGATTTCCCATGATGAAGGGAGTGCACGAATCACCTTACGCACCTTTTGGTCGTTATTGATTTCATTACCTAGAGAAGTAAGAACATTTGTGATTTTAGTAAACTTAGTAATCATATCATCAATATATTCATTTTCTTGCATTCTAAAACTTTCATATTGGGAACGCAAGAGATCAATTTTAGCTCTCTTGACTTGTGATGCTCCCTCATGAGTGACCAATAAGTGTTGCCAAATCTCATAGGCGGATTTACAATGGATAACCCGTGTTAAGTCATCCTCATTTAATACTAAAAGCAAGGCATTTTGAGCCTTCGAATTTGCATCAACTTCCTTGGAGGTAAGATCGGACCAAGTGTCCTCCTCACCTACGGGTACACTCTAGGGCTTGGTCAAAGACTTAGCAACTCGGCTACCTAGAGATTACAAAATATGTTCATTCTAACTTTCCATATAGAAAGTTGAGTCCATCAAATTTGGGAAGGGTCTTAATGTTATCGGCCATCTTTACTAGTGGATGAATGAAGATATGAAAATAGTGATTAGCAACTTATAGGATCTCTCTAAGGATGTAAAGCCAAAAACTAGAGTCCTAACTCTAATACCAATTGAAATCACACCTAGAGGGGGGTGAATAGGTGTAATACTAATCAATGCACAAATTAAAAATTAGATGATGCAATGATCACTCAAAGCAAGATTAGAAGCCGTATACCTCGTGAAGGGCACTGAACTTCTTCCTCGTGATTTCTCTAAATAAGAGTTTGAGGTGCGCAATGCAATCTTATTGTAAGAGTATAAATCGACAATATAAGAATGAATGAATAGAAAGTAAAAGACACAAGTAAACAATTGCAAACACAGAGATTTGTTTCGAGGTTCGAGCACCCACCTCCACATCCCCGCCTTCACCTAGAAGGATTTTCGATCCACTAGAATTTTCACAAAGGATTACAATCGCTAGGGATTACCCAACTCTTCAATCACACTCCTCTAGTCCAGAGATAGTGTAGCCACAAGTACAATAATCGCTTGGTGATCAAAAGACCACAAACTCTCTTTTGAAAAATTATTCTTTACAAAACCCTAGAGAATAATATGTAGGATTGAAGCTCAAGGTTTGTAAGTGAAAATAATGCAAAGTAGAAGAGAGATTTAATTCAAAAACTTCAGAAATAAATCAGAGATTAGAGCACAAAAACTGAGAGTAAAACACTTCTTTCAAGAATACTCAAACTTTGAAATCTTTGCAATAATTGTTGTAATTCACCTCAACCCAAACCACCCCTATATATAGGATTTAGGTAGGGATTAAAGGGTAAATATCTATTTGGACTAAGCAGGTATAATTTGACCAAAATCCAGCCTAAACTACGTTTTAAGATAAAAACCACATTTTAAAATAGGTGTAAAAAAACTAGCCGTTTGGCCAGAAATGCAGAGCACGGTCGACCGGCTGGTCGACCAGTTTTTAAAAATTATGACGTTGGCTGACTCCGGTCGACCGCCCGTCGACCGTCCTAAACGAGAGTTTGGGTCCGACAGTCGATCGACCACTCGGTTGACCGTAATGGGGTTCGGTCGACCGCCCGGTCGACCGGGGAACGTGCACACATGCACACCCCATAGGTCAGGACTGCGGTCGACCGCGGGGTCGACCGTTCTGACCTGTAAGAGAGCCGGTCAACCGCCTCGTTGACCGCAAAAGGTCATAAGCTGAAAAAACAGGTTAGAGATTTGATTTGAAGATATGTTATTTTCAAAGGGATTTATATAAAGGCTTTGTAAAATACAATAAGCTAAGTATGCATATACTAAAATAGGACTTAAAGTATTTTATCAAGAGTCAAAAATAATCTTTTAAAAACACGTGCAATTTTGTGTATGTGTAGAGTATTTGAGCTTCAATACTATATACTATTCTTTAATAAACTAATAACACAATGATTTATAGGTAGGCGTCTCTGAACCACACTCTTATCCTATGAGTGAGTCCTCTTGAGCCATCAACCTTGTAACATGCTTGAGAACTCTTGAGCCATCAATACCTGTATCAACTTGAAATTCATTCTTGAACCTTTATTAGTACCAAATAGCTTTTATATGTTTTATTATCATCAAAATGTATAAACCGGAGAGTTTAACCTTTGGGCCAACAGATTTGGTACGCGAGGTTCACACCCGCGTCCCTCTCAGGCAACACGAGGTCCGCGTCTAACACGAGACCCGCGTTCTGCCTACCCCAAAATGCGAGGCCAACGTTCTGCCAGCTTCAGAGCATGAGTCCCATGTTTCTAGTCCTAAACGCGAGACTCACGTTCTGAGGCAAACTCAACCAATGCCGAAAGCTCATGTTTCTACTTCAAAATGTGAGACTGGTGTTCTGCTAGCTTCAGAGTGTGACTCCCTCATTTTTAACTCTAAACGCGATAACTGCATTTCAACACAATGAGAGGTCCACGTTTTAAAAAAGAAACACGAGACTTGCATTCAAAATGGCATGTCTTCAAGAAATAAAAAGCCAAAGAGCCCTCACACTTAGTGGTTTGAGGCTAGTTCCTCAGACGTTCCCTCAACGGATCTAAGGGACTACCTAACATGGAAGAGGAGCGTCCATCAAATCGTCCCTCGATGTCACTATGAGCAACTCATCTCAGCAGTACTCTTTGATTGCCATTGCGGCTTTCAGATAAATAAACCTTCAGTTTTTAGTCAGTTGTCGATGGCTTCAAATTCAGCCAAGAGACGACGATCGGGGAAGAAGAAGTCATTCTCCAACGTCGAGTACCTAGAAGTGACTGCAAATATGGTGGGACCAAGTTTCACACCAAGCAAGTCCAACGGGAAGCAACTGGCTATTAGTTCAGAGGAGTCGGATGCTGATTGGTCTCCAGGTTCGAAGGATGTTCTTGCCGAACCTGAGGGATCTATCGGCACACTCAGACCCGCACAAAAACAATCACCTTGGTCGACTACAGTCTGTTGTCCAGGGGGATTGAGGTGAATGATGAGCACTCCGTCATCATTGAATCCCGGTCTTCGAATTTCAGTTCGGAGACAACCGCCTTTGCTTACATGGTGGAAACTCCTGATGAGGTGGCCAAGTGATTCGAAGAGCAGGCCTGAGTCCAAAGGGAAACAATTCGATATGATTCGAACTTAGCAAGAATTTACTAACACTCTTAAGCAGATGCTATCACAACTGCTTAAGGACAAAAAGAAACCGAAAGGTAAAAACTCCTTCTAAGAAGTCTAAAGTAAAACGGAAGGAAGGGGAGAGCTCATCTTTTGCAAATACTGAGAGTGAAGAGCATTCCAACACTGAACCACCCAAATTTTCATCTGAAGAGAAGGATAACTCAGAGAACGGGAGCAGTCATTCCAAGAGGATGAGCAAATTGGAGCAATTCCTCAAGGCCCTCGCAAATCGAGACAGTATCCAAGATATAGGGATAGTCTGACCCTTCCCAGCAGAGTGGGACACGGTTCCCTACCCTTCCAAGTTCAAGGCATCGACCCTTCATACTTTCGACGGTAAAAGATCGTCGAACCAATACATATACTACTTCAAATCCCAAACTGGGAATATAGTATCGAATGATTCTATCATGGCTCGTTTATTCATTGGCACTCTTAAAGAGGCCGCCTTTGAATGGTTCATGAAACTTTCTGTCAGCTCGATTAAGATATGAACCGACCTCGAGAAGTTATTTTTGACTCGTTTCTTCAAAGAGGATAGAGAAATTTCAGTGCCAACTCTCCTTCCAATAAAGCAAAAGAAAGGATAGTCCATCAAAATATTCGTAGAGAGATTTCAGAGCATGGCACTCCGTTGTCCCAGTGGTATAATCCAATCTACTGTTTGAGACATGCCATCATAATCAACAAACTTTCCTACTCGCTCAAATAGGAGTAGCAGAATGTCGCACTTAAAAGTAGTTGGTACTATAAGACGAACAAGCGGAAGAGATTGTCGCCAGGGTTAGGGCTGAAGAAAAAGATAGCAAACTAAGACCCAACAAGCCAATGCGACACGCCCAGAGTAGTTTTCTCAACCGAGAATTAGAGATACTCTACCAAAGGAAGTTAAGTCACCTTCAAAGACCAAGTTAGTCAAAAGAGGAATGACTCCCGGCCAATTACGTGCCTATAAGTTGTACTCCTTTAATGATGAGCACGTTGTCTCTTTGTTCGAGTACTCTAAAAGAGTAACAAACTTATATTGTCAGAGATCAGATGTCCTGAAGAGCTAGGGAAGACTGATGATCTCAGCTATTGTTTATATCACAGGATGCTGGGGCACCCTGCCAAGATTGCTACATCTTTAAGGATATGCTTTCGGCGCTGATCGATGCGAAAGTATTAAAACTCTATCCATAAAAGAAGAAGGTGGCAGCCATCATGACAGCCTCATCACCTATTTAATTCAGACAGAACCACCCGCTAGCGCCAACTGGAGCAATTCCCATCCCGAAAGGGGAACTAAGAGTGATCAATACTGATCCTCATAACCAGAAGGAGAAAGGCCTCATTCTCCTCGAGGGAAAATAATGTGGGTCTATCCTGACATTGTTCAAAGCCAGCAATGAACGAGTGTCACAAACAAGAACTTCAAAGTAAGGCTAAGGCGTCCTTCAGCAATGTGGTGAGTATCTCTACAAGAGAAATCGAGAAAGATGTTGCCTCCTTTACTAGTTCAGGAGAAGAGGAATTCACCTTTGCTGCTGACACGGCCACACCTCCTACATTAAAAACTCGGTCCAGCAAGCAGTACCTGAAACAGTACGGTGAGCCAATGGTGAACTCCCCACAGCCAGTTGAGAACAAATGAGCAATCCACGAAGCCATCCGTGGAAAGTAGAAAGAACTTCAGTATATCAAAGCTCTTCAGAAAAATGGTGTGAAACCTTCAACTCCTTTCCGTTTTGATGTCTTGACTCAATTAGCCAACATCCCTGCTCGAATCACTCTCTATAAGTGCCTAAAACTTTTCAAGTCTACAAGGGATGCTTTAAGAGAAGCATTAGCAGATTCAGAGGTTTTCGTGGCCTAGATTCTTGCTATATGTGAAGAGAAATACGACAATCATTGCCATCATACCTCGAAGCTGTTTCCTTGCTATCACCTTAATCTAAAAGACATGCAAGTTAAAGGAAATATTATAGACCCCTGTATTACACAGGGTATATCGGATCATCTGAAGTGAGCTGTATTCAGGTTGATTCAAGATCCGAGTTGAGCATCGTGACCCGCAGGGTTATGTAGCATTTAGGGATCCCCACCCACCGGTTAAGCGCCACTTAAACAACCATCTATGCCTTCAACGTCAATGGTACGTGCCCGATAGAAAAAATCAAACTCAGGTGTTAAATTGGGGACTTGAAATTCGAGGTGACATGTTATGTCATTGATGTTGACACCTCGTACAAACAATCTGCTCTTGGGACGACTTTGGATTCACCGCAACGCCATCGTCCCATCTACTCTTCATCAAGTAGTGAAATATGTTAGTGAAGATGAAAAAGTGAGAATATTGATTGCCGAAAGACATCCATTCAAAAGAGTTGAGAATTATTTTACTGATTTCTTCCTTTATTAGGATTCTCTTGAGGTTGTTGAGAATCCACACCCGGAAGAACCTAACTCTGGCAACGAAGTAGATAGGAGCCAGAAGAAGACGAGTGTCTTTGAGAAACAAATCCCCTTGTAACGAGCATTGATTAGCTCGATTTTGATACCATCTCTAATATTGAAGGCGAGTGGTTTATCAATGAAAAGTTAAATTTGGCTTACCTTACTGCATTTGCTTTGGATTCTGTACGTCAGACACTAGTACTGACATGGACAGTGATCCTTTGTTAGCAATGAATACTTTGATATCATTGTGTGCACCAATAAAGTCATCTCTCATGGTACTCAAAAAGATTGGAGGCCCACACAATGCTCTCTTTAAAGTACCGGCCAAGAAAAAGGGTCAAAAGTCGATTCTATTTGGGCGGATCAAAACTGACCCACAACTTGTGAAAGCTCACGGGGTAATTCTGAGTATCCATAATTCTTTAATTATGGACAAAAGTCACGTCACATGATGGAAAGAATGGGGTATGATTTTACTAAGGAATCAAGCCTTAATTTCAGCAAAGAAAAACGAGCACTACTTCGTTCATTTTTACCAAAAGACAAAGACTCCGATTACTACCACAAGACCCGAAGAGGACTCAGTATGTAATTACACCAATCTCTTCAGATTCGAATTTGAAAAAGAGGTCTATCATGATAACTCATCAGCAGCGTCGTGGTGGGACTCAAATTTCAGTGTCAGCGATATTTTTGAAAGTCTCTCAGTGAACATGGTATCAACCAACCATTTGGAAGATGATGGAGAAGATACCTTTAAATCTAAAGAATTAATCCAGTCAGACTCTAATCCATGGATTAAACACTTAAATAATCTTTAGGATATACGCTTTGAACAACGCGAACCACCCACTGAGGATAAAGTGACTCAGATAAATCTTAGACATGAGGCTAATGATAGGTAGTAAAAAGTGCATATTTATTACTTCATTTACTATCATATTTCCATATTTATTCTTATAATTATGCACTATTACTAATGTTTTATTATTTATTGTGTGCAGGCCTTGGGTAATTAAAAAATAAAGAAATAAAAGCCTGAATGAAGCCCAGAAGCCCAAAAAGCCCATGTGCAAGCCCATGTGCAAAAATTGTAGTAATTTAGAAGTTTCTTATTATCTAACCTAATCTAAACTTAGATTTTTAAATTCTTTATTTAAAATCTAAGGGAGGAAAAGGAAGGATAAGAAAGAACTCCTAATTGCTAAAAGAAGAGGAAAGGGATGGACTTCTACTCAACCCTAATTGCTTGCAGAAAAAGGCTAAAGATAAAAGGAGAAGAGTGCAAAGATAAAATTTTAAAAAATTCGGATTCAGACTGTACACATTTTAGTATTCAGATCATAACGTTTGTTAAAGATATGCAAATCCGATGATTTAAGATGCTCCAGAAATAAGATTTGAAGGCCTACAACTCTTATGTTGATCAAACTTTCTAATTCAGTCAGCAGATAAGACATATTCGGCGATCAACATGATAACAAGTTGCAGGACAGAATTGAACTTCTATGGATAAGTCAAAACAAGTTTGGAGATAAAAGAAGAATTCAAATTCAGAGATATTTTGCTCCTCTTATCTTCATACGCTTCTTATCCTCTGGTTTTCTCCTATAAATACCCCTGCATAGCAACAGAGGAAGGGAGATCTGAGAAGTACAGCGAACTACAGAGCAAAAATCTAGGGTTTTTAGGCTAACTTGTAATTTAGGTTAGGTTTTATTTTCGTTTTCTTTTGTAATTTTTGTAACTGAGAGGAGAGGATGCTTTCATGGAGGAAGGAGTTCATACTTGTACTGAGGTGACATCAGTGTAAGTCTTACTTTTCCTCCATTGTTAATAAAATCTGCTCAAAGTTTGTCTTTGTCTATTCTTGTTTTATTTCTTTTATTCATGTTTTATCCTTGTTTTATTTTTCTATTCTTGTTCAATTTTTTCTCTCTCTGATGACTTGCAAACCGTGAGAACTGGTCGCTTCGAGACTGCCTAGCCGAAGAAGTGCCCTTGATGGCCTATGGAGATGAACAAGCCTTCTCTTTAGTTTGTCTTTTCTTTTCGTAGTGTAGATCGCGAAGGTGGAAGATCCTATACGCCATACTTGAATGCGTTCCAAGACAAGGTAAGTCATTGCAACAGAGCAAAGGTAAGCAGGGCAGAAGAGGTAGGTATGTGTTTAATTTTCTTTCTTTTATTTCTTTAGTATAGATCACCACATCTTCCACATCTTTCCAAATTCTTTTCTTCTCACTTCATTGTAAATACCATTGTAAATAACAAAATAAATAAAAAGAGATAACTTATTAACCAAGCTTCTATCGCTAGTCCCTCCCTGAGGATCACGACCCGCATAGCTATTTCTACCGCAGATTAGAATTGAGCACCTTGCACATCTTGTTTTAAATTCTGAAATTCTATATTTTGTGTGCAGGTAAAAACTCAATCAAAATTTGGCGCCGTTGCCGGGGAAGGAACGGCACGATTTTCTCAAATCTAACTTTTTTATTCTTTCTGTTTGCAGGTTTAGAAAACAGGAAAACTAAACAGCAGCAAGGACACATAGCAACTCTGTGCCTCTGCCCTCGAAGGCAGAGCACCAGAGCCTACTTCAGAGCCGCGGGTCCGCGGCAAAAGCCGCGTTTCCGCGGCCTGAGTAGTTCACTACTCATACATTTTTCTGTAGGTTGCTAAAAATTGCAATTACTGCTTACTGCTGTGATATATTTTCTCTGTGATCATTCTGCAACTGCTAACTAATAACAGTAACCCATTTGTTGATAATAAATTTTTTTTTTAGACTCTTGCATCTAGGGCACGTGTCTATTTTTAATTTTTTTTTATTCTGTTGAAGAGTGCTGGCGACAAGGTACGTTTGCATAGCATATAGATTAGAAAACACTCTTGGCTGATTTATTACTTTCTTGAGTGATTACTTTTCTACTGCTTTACACGTACACAAAAATATCTTAAGGGCATAACCCATTAACAAGATAAGGTGGGGATTTCATCACCCTCCCTTGGCCCAAAAATCATATCCGTCACACTCACAACCCTAACCTTAAGTAAAATTTGACTAGACGTTGGCCCTAGGTTAACTCGGACTCACTAGGAGATTGACTGAAGGAGGAAAGTTGTTCGAAATTAACTCTTGCTAAATCGGTATCTAGGCAGGGGATTGAGGGCCGAAAGCCAGAAGAACGGTGGTTATTTAATTAAGGAACGTCTCTGACGGAAACCTCCCACCGGTCTTGCCACCTACCTGGCCGATTAACTTGTGGTTAAGGTCGACAATAGACCTCCTAAGGACAGTCTAAAGTTAGGAGTCGTCTAGGTCAAGGATTACCCTAGAATAGGATTTTTGTTTGTTTTTCTTTTTATTGATTGATTGGGTGAACTTGTTTGCTAATTGTGCATGTTCGCTTGGTCGAGAGACCCACTTACATCCAGGCTAAGTAGAACTAGTTCACCACCCGAGCAAAAGCCCGACTCACACATGGCACAACCACCGTCACTCTAAGATAGGTTCTATCCTATTAGGACCTCTCTTCCTTCTTGCATCAAGCTTACTAATGAAGTTGTTGACCCATTTAAACTCAAACAACAATACATCAACACCCTTCCCAAATTTCCTGGACTTGAATCCGAGGATGCATACTTCTTCGTAAGGGAATTTGAAGAAGTATGTCTCATGATGAATATACCTAAGTTAGGAAAAGATGCCATCAAACTTAGGTTTGTCCCCTTTGCTTTGAAGGATTTAGCAAAGAAATGGCTCTACAGTCTAGAGGCCGGTTCAATATCTTCTTGGGATAATTTCGTTAAGGCCTTCTTAAAGAAATTTTATCCCGTCCACAAGACTGCACTGATTAGGAAGAACATCTTACAGTTTAAGCAAACAGCCAATGAACCTTTTTGAAAATATTTCAAACGTTTTAAGGACCTCCTTGCCCAATGCCCTCACCATGGGATAGAGAAATGGCGACTTTGCCAAGTTCTATATGATGGATTAGATTATCCAACTAAAACACTGTTAGAATCCATGTGCCAAGGAGGATTTCTGCAAAAGAACGAAGATGAAGGATGGTTATTATATGAAGAATTAGCTGATAATACCATCCAATGGGAACCTACTCCGGAAAAATTTAGGACTAATGACCCTACTTCTTCTAAAGGAGGTATCCATTCCATTGAGGCCAACGTAGCAACCGATGCTAAGTTAGCTGCTGTTATGCGAAGACTAGAGGCTCTTGAAACTAAAGAACCAATCTCTGTGAACCAAGTCAGCCCAACATTTTCGGCGGGCTGTACTTATTGTCAAGATATGAACCATGTGTTCGAGGAATGTCCCGTCTTCATCGCGCATCAAAGCTTGCCTGAACATATGAGTGCGGCCTTCACAAGGCCCGCCAACAATCTTTATTCGCCCACCTACAATCCCGGTTGGAGAAATCATCCCAATTTTTCATGGGGCCCAAGCAACAATGATCAAACTAGGCCCAAATTCTCCAACAATTTCCAAAATCCGCCCTATCAACAAAATTTCCCTAGTCAAAATCCTCCACCGTGTTTCCAAAATTCACAAACGGAGACAAGACTTTTAAATTTGGAAAGAAAGGTGGACACTCTAGTTAAAAGCCACGACACGCTGGCTCAAGTCTTAACTAGGATAGAGATCCAATTGAACCAACAAGAGAGACAGAGGGGAACTCTACCGAGTCAGCCATTGCCAAACCCTAGGAATCCTAGGCAAGCCAATGAAGCTCAAGACCCAAACCAGTGTCACTTGGTTCATACACTAAGATCGGGGAACAAGTTGATAATTGAGTATCCATGCCACATGATCCATATTAGTCATCCATTCCATCTAGCTCCACTCCTTCTCCACCCAGCTCCAATGAAACTGAAGTTGAAAAGTCAGCAGTACAGGTGCACCAGCCTATAGCCCCATTTTCAAATAGGCTTAGAAGCAACAACAATGCACATATGGAGAAACTACTAGAGGTGTTCAATCAAGTTAGGCTCAACATCCCACTTCTTGATGCAATCCAACAGGTCTCTAGTTATGCCAAATTCCTCAAGGACATGTGCACCAAGAAAAGAAAGACAAATGTGCCTAAGAAGGTTTTTCTAGCCACTAACATTAGTGAGCTATTGTCCAACCAGATCCCAGTCAAGTACAAGGACCCTGGTTGCCCCACCATCTCTTGCACCATAGGTCAAGCTGAAATCAATCGAGCACTCCTCGATTTAGGAGCAAGCATCAATTTGCTCCCTTTCTTCGTATATCAACAACTTGGATTAGGTGAACTCAACCCAACCCAAGTTACTATTCAATTGGCTGACCGCTCAATCAAAGTTCCTAAGGGAGAGATCAATGACGTCCTCATACGGGTGGGAGAATTCATTTACCCAGTCGATTTCATTGTTTTAGAGACACAACCTGTGTCTAATCCTAGATCCCAAACTCCCGTCATCTTAGGAAGACCGTTCCTAGCAACCGCAAATGCAATCATAAATTGTAGAAACGGATCCATGAGATTGACTTTTGGGGATATGACCAAGGAAGTCAATGTTTTCAACCTAGGTAAGCATCCCTACGATGTGACCGACCAACCCTTTGAGGTTAACTTCATTGAAAACATGACGAGTGAGCATAATGAGGAGATCACACTAGAATCAGAGGAAGAGGAAGACTTAGAATCAAGTGATCTCAACCTTGATGAGATCGAATCGGCAGAAAATCCTAGTTCTATAGAGATGGAAAAGTCAAGCGTAACACCTCCACCCATCGAGCCACCTCCTTCTTTGGAGTTAAAGGCCTTGCCTAAACATCTTAAGTACGCCTACCTAGGTGAACAAGAGACGTTTCCGGTCATAGTTGCATCCAATCTGACTAATAGGCAAGAGGAAGACCTACTGGCAACCCTTAGGAGACATAGGGAAGCCATTGGTTGGACTATGACAGATATCAAGGGACTGAGCCCTACGATAGTCCAGCATCGTATTCATCTAGAGGAAGGGAGATCTGAGAAGTACAGCGCAGTACAGAGCAAAACTTAGAGTTTTTAGGCTAGTTGTAGTTTAGGTTTTTATTTTCCTTTTTGTAACTTTTATTTTTTTTTATGTAACTGAGAGTGGAGGATGCTTTCATGGAGGAAGGAGTTCATGCTTATACTGAGGTGACATCGGTGTAAGTCATACTTTTCTTCCATTGTTAATAAAATCTACTCAAGGTTTGTTTTTGTTATTCTTATTTTCTTGTTTATTTCTTCTGTTCTTGTTTTCTTTTATTGTTTTTCTCTGATGTCTTGCAAACCATGAGATTTGATCGCTTCGAGACTGCTAACCAAAGAAGTGCCCTTGATGGCCTATGGTGATGAAAAGATCCTATATCCCATGCTTGAATGCCTTCAAAGACAAGGTAAGTCATTGCAACGAATCAAAGGTAAGCAGGGCAGAAGAGGTAGGTATGTGTTTTTAGTTTTTCTTTCTTTCTTTGTAATTTTAGTTTAGATCACCAACTCCACATCTTTCCAATTTCTTTTCCAACTCTTTGTTTTTCAACTCATTGTAAATATCGCTTCTATTTCTCCATCTTCTTAACCTACCGCTTTCTTCCTAACCTAACTTTAACCACTATTTTCTTATTTTCCTTTTAATAACTAAAAAAAGAAATTTTTAGAGAACTTACTTAACAAGCTTCCATCGCTAGTCCCTCCCTGAGGATCACGACCCGCATAGCCATTGCTACAGCGGATAGAATTGAGCACCTTGCACATCTCTAATTCTTAAATCTAATATTCTATATTTTGTGTGCAGGAAAAACTCAATCAAAATTTTGGCGCCGTTGCCGGGGAGGGATCCACAGCGTAGGTTAAACTCACTCATGCAGGAGGCTGTACACGCCGAAATAGTGAAACTGTTAGATAATGGGATCATTTATCCCATTTCCGATAGCGAATGGGTTAGCCCAATGCATGTGGTCCCTAAGAAGTCTAGCTTTACTGTGGTAGAGAATGACAAGCATGAGTTAGTGCAAACACGATTGCCTACTAAGGTTCGAGTATGCACAGACTATCGCAAGTTGAATGCCGCCACTAGGAAAGATCATTTTCCTCTCCCATTTATCGACCAAATGCTGGAACGATTAGCCGGTCATGAGTATTATTGTTTCTTGGACGGTTATTCAGGGTATAACCAAATCCCTATAGCCCCGGAGGACCAAGAAAAGACAACGTTCACGTGCCCATTTGGGACATTTGCCTACGTCGAATGCCTTTCGGCCTATGTAATGCCCCCGTCACATTCCAACGTTGTATGTTAAGCCTGTTTTCTGATATGGTCGAGCGCTTTTTAGAGATTTTCATGGACGACTTCTCCGTCTATGGAAATTCATTTGACAATTGTCTCCATCACTTGGAGCTAGTACTGAGTAGATGCACCGAAAAGAACTTGACCCTCAATTGGGAAAAGTGCCACTTCATGGTGCAGCATGGGATTGTCCTAGGTCATGAGATATCTAGGGAAGGGATAAAAGTGGACAAGGCTAAGGTGGATATCATAGCCAAACTTCCAATTCCACGATGTGTGAAGGACATTCGGTCTTTCTTAGGACACGCGGGGTTTATCGTAGGTTCATTAAGGATTTTAGCAAATTGCTAGACTCCTTACAAACCTTCTAGCTAAAGACGTGCCCTTCATATTTGACGATAGGTGCAATAGTGCTTGGGAAAAGTTGAAAGTGGAACTTATTTCTGCACCTATCATCTCACCTCCAGACTGGTCCATGCCTTTTGAAATCATGTGCGATGCCTCAGATTTTGCGATAGGTGCTGTCTTAGGACAGCGTAAGGATAACAAGCAGCACGTGATCTACTATTCGAGTAGGACGCTCAATGACGCCCAAATGAACTATACTACAACCGAGAAGGAATTCTTGGCAGTAGTGTTCGCTTTGGAGAAATTCCGCCCATACCTACTTGAGACTAAGACCACGATTTTCACTGACCATTCTGCACTTCGATACCTTATGCTAAAAAAAGATACGAAGGCCCGACTCATTCGTTGGATCCTTCTCCTTCAAGAATTCGATCTCGAAATTCGAGATAAAAAAGGTGTCGAAAATGTTGTCGCAGACCATCTCTCTCGTGTGCCAAACGCACCTTCCGACGAACTACCCATCAATGACAATTTTCCTGATGAACAACTTCTAGCCATCTCTAAGGAACCATGGTTTGCTGACATAGTAAATTACTTAGTCACAAACCAAACACCACCTAATTGGTCAAAACAGGATAGATATCGGTTCTTGTCTCAAGTCCGGTATTACATATGGGAAGATCCATACCTTTTCAAATATTGTACCGACCAAATTATTAGGAGATGTGTCCCCGATGAGGAGACTAGAAGCGTTCTAGCCTTTTGTCATGAGTTCGCTTGCGGTGGACACTTTGGTCCCCGCAAAACTGCCGAAAAGATCCTGCAAAGTGGCTTTTATTGGCCTACTGTGTTCAAAGACGCATTCGAGTTTTGCAAGACGTGCACAAGATGTCAAATGATAGGAAGAATTTCCAAACGAAATATGATGCCCCTAAATCCAATTCTAGAAGTAGAACTTTTCGATGTTTGGGGCATTGATTTTATGGGACCCTTCTCTAATTCGTTTGGGCACCAATACATCTTGTTGGCCGTAGACTACGTATCAAAATGGGTTGAAGCCTTCCTTGCAAGACAAATGACAACAAAGTTGTTGTCAAATTCTTGAAAGAAAATATCATCTCGCGCTTTGGAACCCCTCGTGCCATTATTAGTGACAATGGTACGCATTTTTGCAATAGAACTTTTGAGGCTCTTATGCGAAAATACGCCATAACTCACAAGTTGTCTACGCCCTACCATCCTCAAACTAGCGGACAGGTAGACGTTTCCAATAGGCAAGTCAAGCTTATCTTGGAGAAAACTGTGAATCAGAATAGGAAGGACTGGTCCACCAAACTGGTGGATGCCCTATGGGCATATAGGACTGCCTTTAAGACGATTCTAGGAATGTCTCCCTACAGACTAGTTTTTGGAAAGGCTTGCCACCTTCCTGTTGAGCTAGAGCACCGGGCCCTATGGGCAATTAAGCAGCTGAATCTCGATCTAGATAAGGCCGATGAGCTTCGAAAATTGCAAATTTCTGAACTTGAGGAATTGAGGAATGAAGCATACGACAATGCGAAAATTGCGAAGAATAGGGTTAAGGTCTTTCATGATAAGTTCATCACGAGAAAAACTTTTGTCCAAGGACAAAAAGTTTTACTCTATAACTCTAGACTTCATCTCTTTCCCGGCAAGTTGAAGTCAAGATGGACAGGGCCCTTCATTGTTAAGACTGTGTTTCCACACGGAGCCATAGAGATCTACGACCCCAAAAATGGCAATGCATTCAAGGTAAATGGTCAACGTCTTAAAATCTTTTTGGAGTCAGTACCAGAAGTAAATGCAGCCATGGGTCTTTTTGACCCACTGTATCGGTAACTATATCTTTCTGCCAGTTCATGCATCCATGCATTTCATTCATACATTAGGGACAATGCAGGAAACAAGTGTGGGGGAAGGGTATGTAATATATAAAAAAAAATTAAAAATTATATAAAAAAATAGAAATATTTTTTTTTTCTCTTTATTTATTCTAAAAAAAAAATTTATAAAAAGGATAATACTTTGACTTATTTCTTGAAAGAAATCTAAGTTAGTTTTAAGAATTAGGAAAGTCATGATTAGGATTTCGAAAAACTTGATCAAAATAAATAAATTGTTTAATTTTTAGGTATAGGAGGAGAAATTGAATAAGTAATTAGTCTTGATTTTTACCTTAATGAAATGTGCATACCTAGTGCATATATAGGATTCAAAAACAAAGACCCTTGTGCCTCATAAAAAAAAAAATAATAATATATATCACTAATTAAGCTGGATACATGTGCCTCATGAAGCATAAGTGTTCACGCCTAAAGGTGAGGTTCTGAATAAAATAAAGCCCTTAGTTTTGTGGCCTAGTTCACTCGAATTTGAGTCCGCGGGGTGTTTTCTCACCTGGTGCCC
This sequence comes from Agave tequilana, assembly GCA_038442645.1. Classification (NCBI taxonomy): domain Eukaryota; kingdom Viridiplantae; phylum Streptophyta; class Magnoliopsida; order Asparagales; family Asparagaceae; genus Agave; species Agave tequilana. The sequence goes on from JAVJIF010034611.1 coordinate 27,407, forward strand.
TAAAACCTACCGGTTTGGGAGCCACCGACTTTAAGTTCGCTACAGGGGTGGATTAGAAAGCCTAAGAAAACTGAGAAATATTATACATGTATTAACACATCTATTAGTCAATTAATTAGGTATGAGGGCCTCAAGAAGCCTTGATACTTACACGAAAGAAAATTAAATGAGTTATACATGCTAAAAAAAAAATTTATTAACACATCTAATAGTCAATTAGTTAGGTATGAGGGCCTCAAGAAGCCTTGATACTTACACGAAAGAAAATTAGAAGAAGTTATAAAAATAATAAAGAGGCATGAGAGTCCAAGTTAAGGAATTCCTAGCAAAGTTACAAGGATGCATATGATTTTTGGTAACGAAAAGACTATACAAACATTCAATTTTGATCCTTACCTAAAATAAATAACAATTCACTTTATTAAGACTAAGTTTAAGAATGAATAAAAATGATAATCCTAAAACTTATAGACTACTTAGTCTCTTCAAATATAATTCGAATATTTTCCTTTTTATAGATTTTGTGGGTGTAATCCGCTGAAAACCCTCACGAGACAACACTCGTCCTCTAGGGTAACCTAGGGGTTTAACGGCTTGTTGCACGTGCTAAGAGCAACCGTGATTCCTACGAAAGTGAGTTAGCTAGATTAGTTTTCTTTTTCTTTTTGATTTTTACTCGAGGACGAGCAAAAAGATAAGTGTGGGGGTGTGATTGGTAGTGAAAAATATATATTTGTCATCACATTTACTATCACATTTTCATATTTATTCATATAATAATGCACTATTACTAATATTTTGTTATTTAATGTGTGCAGGCCTTGAGTGTTTAATTAAATAAAGAATAAAAGCTTAATGAAGCCCAAAAGCCCATATCCAAGCCCATGTCCAAGCCCAAGTGCAAAAGTGCAATTAAAAAATGTCAAAAGTGCAAATACGAAGTGTAAATATTGCAAATACTACAAAGAGGAAAAGGATAGAATTCTATTCAACCCTAAATGCTTGGTGGATGAGGATAAATAAGAGTGCAAGGATGAGATTCGTTTTTGAAGGGATTTGGATTTAGGGTAACTTAATTTCTAAGTTATCCCGAAAATCCAAAATAAAGAGTCGAGATATCAGATCCAGATGGATATGCCCAGGTGGACGGACCAGATGAAGCCACGCGTGAAAGCGCGCGGCCAGGGATAAGGCATTGGCCGCGGAAACGCGGCCAGAGCCGCGTTTCCGCGGCAAAATGGATGAGGATGACTACCTGTTTTCGTGGCAGAGTTTCGACTGGACTCTACTTCCTTCTGAGGCTATAAATACCCCTGCAGACGCAACATAGAGGGCATCGAGAGAAGATTAGGGTTTTTCTTTAGCTTTTCCTTAAATTTCTGCATGTTGTAATTTCGTTTTAAAGGCATTGTGGAGAAGAAGGAGCTTGTATTTGGAGACATACTTTCGAATAAAGGTTACCTCTTTTGCATATTTGATTCTTGTCTATTTTATTTCTTTTCTCTGCGATCTATTGTTTCAGTTTTAATCTGTGATCTCTTGTTTTGTTTTTCCTTCTTAACAATTTTTCTAATTAAGAAAGAAAATAAAAAATAAAAAAAATAATTATAAAAAAAAATGATGTCTAACTAATTCCTTGTGTGGTTTGCTGATCTCTTAAGCAACCCTAGGGCAAGTTAGGATTTGAATCGATTGATGACCAGTTTTTAGAAACCCTAGGTCTAAGATTGTTTTTCTTGAAGATTAAACTGATAATTAGATTTCTTAATCTAGGCTGCACACTTAAACAACTTCTCATGACTTCATACTTAAGAACTAGGACAGCATAAATTTAAGATTAATCTTTTCTTAAGCTGTACTTAGATGTTAGGATGAAACCTTGTTTAGTTTTTGATAATGCAACTTAGTTAAATTCTAGTATCATCTTTTCTTGCTTGAATCCTTCTTAATAAACCTAGGGTAAATTATATATATCTCAAGATGAAATTCAACATCTAAGACTTGCATGGTGGGTTGTGGTAGTAGATCAGTAAAACCATACTTCTTTACTCATATACACTTCAAATCTAATCCCTCCTTTGTTTTATTTGAAGCATACAGAGAAATCGGCCGAAAAGCTTGCATCGCATCCTTCCCTGAGGATACGACCCGCTTTGGCCCTTGCTACAGCGGATAGCATTGAGACTAAGAACTCTACAACTCAATCTTTTTTATTTATAAATTCTCAAATCTCAATCAAAATTTTGGCGTCGTTGCCGGGGAGGGACGGTAAGTATTCTCTAAAAAAAATAAAAAATAAATAAATAACTAATTCTTTTATTCTTTCTGTTTGTAGGTTTGGAGAACAGGAATACTAACAGCAGCAAGGACATATAGCAACTCTGTGCCTCTGCCCTCGAAGGCAGAGCAGCAGAGCCTACTATAGTACCGCGCAAACGCGGCAATAGCCGAGTTTTCGCGACCTTAGTAGTGAATTACTCACTAAGGTTTCTGCAGGTTGCTGTAAATTGAAAGATTTGTTTATTGCTCTGTTAAAATTTGCTCTGTGATAAACATGTATACTGCTAATTAATTAACAGTAACCTATTTGTTGAAAAAAAAAATTAGACTCTTGCATCTTAGGCACGTGTCTATTTAATTTTTTTTAATTTTTGTTGAAGAGTACTGGAGACAAGGTACGTTCGCATTGCATATAGACTAGGAAGCACCCTTGGCTGATTTTCTGATTTGAGTGAATATTTGTCTACTGCTTTACATGTACACAAAAAAAAATTTTAAGGGCATAACCCATAAATAACATAAGGTGGGGATTTCATCACCCTTCCTTGGCCCACAAATCATCTCCGTTGCACTCACAACCCTAACCCTAACTAAAACTTAGTAGACGTTGGCCCTAGGGACATCTCGGACTCAATTAGGAGATTATCCTAAGGGAAACAGTGTTGGAATTTGACTCTTGCCAAATCAGTGTCTAGGAAGGAGATTGAGGGCCGAAAGCCCGAAGATTGGTGGTTATTTAATTAAGGAACGTCTTTGACGGAAAACCTCCCACCAATCTTGCCCTGACCTGGCTGATTAACATGTGGTCAAAGTCTACACCTTACCTCCTGTGGACAGTCTAACCAGTTAGGAGTCGTCTAGGTCATAGGTCTACCCTAACTTAGGTTAGAATTTTTTTTTCTTTTTTTGTTTGCTTATTTGTTTGTTTTCTTTTTCTTTGTTTGTATTTGTGTGATATGGCATATAATAATAATTTTTTCAATTTTAATCCATATTACACACCACCCTCTTTTTCGGATATTACCAACCCGGCATATCATAATTTTGACCAACCTAGTGTGCCGGAATGGTCTTATCCGAATTAATATAACCCATGCCCCCCATCTTATGACCATAATTTCCATACCACTTTCAACTCTTCACACAGTTCATGGGGTTTCGCTTCCCCCGAGTTCAATTTTCAACCAACTTGTTGTAAGTTCACCTAGAGGGGGGTGAATAGGTGATGGCTAATCTAATGGTCACTTTGAAATCACCTAGAGGGGGGGTGAATAGGTGATGGCTATATGAATTATGGCAATAATGCGGAATTTAAAATTTAACACAAAAATAGCACAAATATAAACTTGCAATAAATATAACAATAAATGTGCAAGAATTAAAAAGAGTAGAGTTGAGAGAAAATTCGAGCAAACGCAAACGCAAGGATGTGTTTCCGAGGTTCGAGCCACGCTCTACGTCCCCGCCTTCACACTTGAAGGATTTGCACTACTATCGTTGATCCCACCGGATCGCCAATACAAGGACACACTTGTCCCTACACTTGTGATGCCGCAAGACCACCCGAAGCTCACTAGCTCCCTTGAGGCCGGTGCCTCTACAACTTCACTCAATAAGAAAGGTGATCACACTTGATCAAAATAGCTCACTTGCACAATCCTAGAGCCAATGATATAGATGTAGAACTTGGGATTGTGGTGTGCAAAAACTAGAGAGAAGGTAGAGGAATAGGCTACAAGTTGGGTGTTGGGAATTTAGGCTTTGAGAAATCTTTTGTAAAAGAAAGGAATTGGAATTCTTTGTAAAGCTCTTGTGAAAATCTTTTGCAATTATTTTTCAATAGTTGTCTAATCAATATGAGGTGACCCTCTATTTATAGGGGTCAAAAACAGCCTCACAAAATCGTTGGTCTCAAATCCCAAAAGAGAATCAGCCAGAAAAAATAGCTGTTGGATCTGTCAGAACTTTTGACAGAGTCCGGTCGACCGGGTCGGTCGACCGCCAACGGTCAAAAATTCGACCGTTGGGGCAGGCGGTCGACCGGGTCGGTCGACCGAAAAATCCTGTGAACGCAATTTTGCCTCGGTCGACCGGACCGGTCGACTGATATAGACATGCACAGTTTGTGCACATCGGTCGACCGGGTCGGTCGACCGGCTTCTGTGAATTCTGAAATATCAGAACTTCCAGAACCAGAATTTTGGGGTTTTTGGATTTTGGTCTTTGGTTAAATTTTGGAACTTGTAAAAACATAGAGTATGAGCATATGTCATACATCTATCATGTTAAAATAGTTTGATAAAAATCCTTTTGATAAAAACTTGTTTTTCCATAAAAATGTTTTTCCAAAACTATTGTTTTTCTAAAAAGCTTATTTTCAAACATGTTCACTTTAAAAACTAAGTTAGAAATGGAAATTGAAAATCTTTTTGAAGCCATGAACCTAACTAAGAGGTGTGTGTGTGATAATCCCATAGCTCTACTTCTAATATCTAGCTTTGACAAAATATCTAAAATAAAAAATAAAAATACAAATCTTGTTTTCTTTGTCGTCTTGATCTTGTCTTGATCTTCACATCATCATCTTGATCCCGAAGCATCCTAGTTGTGCATAGCTTGGGAATCTTCAATTTTTGCGGCGTCCAAACTTGTGAGTCTTTTAGCGGAGCCGTCAAAAACCTGTTCTTGAACCTGAAATCCTTTTAAACAAAAGTATTAAATACATAACTAAATATGTTTTGGTATCATCAAAATAACTGGGATAATGGCCTTTGGGCCAACAATCTCCCCCTTTTTGATGATGGCAAAACATATGTAGTTATCACAAAATATTTTGGGTAGAGACTTCAAATGAAGCTCCCCCTCAACACATGCATATATAGGAAAGCATATGTAAATGATAAACACCATATTTCCATGCCAACAAATGATACCAAATACTCATGTCATAGAATAGATGAAGGAAATGAGTTCATACATGACATAGATAACAAAAGATAACCATGTCCAAACAACAAATATTTCCATGCCAACAAATGATACCAAATACTCATGTCATAGAATAGATGAAGGAAATGAGTTCAAACATACATAAAAACAAAAGATAACCATGTCCGCAACACATACAAAAAAAATACATGTCCAAAGCAAAATAAAATAAATACTACATGTCCAAACAACAAATACTACATGTCCATCACAAAATATCCAAACACAAATACTACAAGATAAAATATCTCTCTCAAGATAGCTCTCCCCAAATAACTCTCCCCCTTTTTGACATCATCAAAAGGGGAGGTCACTCAGCAGCATCATCATCATCATCTCCAGCATCCTCGTCCTCCTCGTCGTCGGCATGCTCAGATGAGCCCTCAGCCATCTTCTTGTCACCACCATCTTCTTCCTCTGAGGAAGAAGCAACCTCCTCTGGATCCATGCCATCAACTCTGGTGCGCGGTGGTGGAACAGAAGAACGTGCTCTGGGAGGGAAAGGAGGACCGGTGGCTGGTAGACGACAAGCAATCGGAGTCCGGTCAGGAACGAGCATGTCAAATTTTGTAAAAAGAGCCTGAAACTGAACGTCCACGAATCTCATGGACTCAGCAAAATAAGACATGTTGTTCCGGATCTCCGCCCGAAAAGCAGCATCCTGAATGGCACGAGCATCCAACTCCGCACGAATAGCTGCGTCGCGCTTCTCGACCTAGGCCTGGTGCGCCTCGATCTGAGAGCGGACCTCCGAAGAGAGAAGGGCCTGAAACTCAGGAGGAAAAATAGGGGCTGAAGAGGAAGAGGATCCAGGTGCAGACGATGAGCCAGGACCAACAGGAGGAATAGGTGGTTGCACAAGAGCGTGTCTACGCAGCTGAGCTTCCATCATCTTCAGGACAACTCCGTTGATGTTGGTCAAAGGATTGGAGGGACTTTCGGCAGAAAGATCAAAATCAAGAGCCCTAAGAAGATGGGTAATAAGCATGCCGTAGGGCAAGCTCCTACCCGTAGTACGGATCTGATCAGAAGCCATGTGAGAGGCTATGACTCTAGGAAAGTTTATCTTAATGCCTCGAAGAAGGCAATAGATAATCAAAGGTACGCAACCCCTAGCGTGGCTATACTCACCATGCTTGGGGACAATGTTAAAGAAAATAATCTTAGCAAGGACCTGAGCAGTGAGAGTGTACCTACTCACAACTTCGTTCCTTACTAGACCGGGGTTGTCATCCCCGTGGATCAAGGTAGAGGCGGTGAGCGCAGACTCACCGTCCGGGAATTCAAAGTCATGCAGATCATGGGTGTACACATCTGCTCCGCCAGTGGAGAGATGCAGAATCCTAGCAAATCGACCGATAGAAAGGTCGATGTCTCTACCTAAAACCCTAGATGTGATACGATTACCATCAAATTCAAAATTAGCATAAAAGTAAGGAACAAGAGAGGTGTAAACTTGTTCCTTGATGGTCAAAAATTCCACTAAATTGTTGGTCTGCAAGATGTGGGGGATATTCAAGTGTTTGAAATCTTGGATGACAACGAATCTCCCCGAGTTAATGTTCCTCGTGGAGAGATGGGAATACCGATCAGCAGCAAGATCGTTTAGAAAGGGGCGAATGGGTCTAGGAGCATGGGAGGAAGGTTGTGCAACTTCCTTTCCCTTCTCAGATCGGGAACGTTTAGGTGGCATGATGAAAAATGAAATTTTTTAGGTATAAACAAAGTTAGGGCTTGATCTAGATGCTTAGAAACTTAGAATTGATGACAATAGATAGTTGATTTCAAAGCAAGATATGAAAAACTGAATCAAAAACGAATTTTTACCTTAATCTTGAAGAACTGAAACCCTAAGCAAAGAAATCCGAATTTCTTCAAATCCTGTGGTTGGATTGGCTTGAAACTGGAGATCAGGAAGTAGAAGAAGGAATTTGAGGAGGGTTTTAAATTAATTTGGGATCGGATGAGTGATTGGAGAGAAAAAGAAAATTTTTGGAGAGAGATGGAGACGGGTTCGTCGGCTGAGTGAGAGAGAGAGAAAGAAAAAAGTGAAAGGAATTGACAGTTATAGGGCAGAATTCGACGATCGGTCGACCGGTCCGGTCGACCGAAACAACCCGAGAGCTCTGTAAATATAGAGCGGTCGACCGGCACGGTCGACCGATTTATCCCGAGAGCTCTGCAGGCTAGATCGGTCGACCGGGACATATAGTCGGTCGACCGATAACAGAAAAGAAATAAAAATTTCTTCTCAGGTAGAGTCGGTCGACCGGGGCTTTATAGGTCGGTCGACCGGCTTTGCCTGAAATCTGTTAACAGCAACTGGCCCAAAAAAAAATTTTAAAGTAATTTGTAGTCAAAATAGGTGTGACATATTAAACATATAGGAATACACCAACAAGTTTTAAATCTTCATTAAGTTATTACAACATCAAAATTCATGCAATCCCTTTTTAATTTTATTTTCATATTTAAACAAAGATTTTAAAGATGTTGAAGCCGAATACCCAGTGACGGGTTCTGAACTTCATCCTCTTGATTCCTCTTGAATGAGTTGAGGTGCGCAATTGCCATCTTTAAGGTGTTTGTTTAAATAGGAAATTTTACAAATGTTTATTTTTATTTATGAAAATAATGTGTATATGTATACAAGTATATAATCACAAATTATAAACTATACATGTGGACATACATTAAACAAGGCATGAAACAAAAGATATAGAAGTTAACACAAGGCACATATACAACATGATAGAAAAGTAGTTCTATACAAGCATATATCAATAGAGTACAAAAGCAAACTATCAATTCTATACATATGTATACATGACTAAAAATCAAGAACTTTTAAATGGAGATGTTACCAATTGAAGGGCAATCTCCAAAATAGGTGCCTCCACGATAGCGATGCAAACACGATATGATCTTTAAGCCTTGTTGCACCTACCATCCGGGCACCACCTCCTCCTAAGTCTTGGAGGGGGTAGATCCACCTATACCTGTATCATTTAAATTCGGTGGCTCTTTTGGTACCCAAATCTTAGTGGGTCCTTTGGGATTAGATCCGGGGCGAACCCAAACAAATTTATTCTTTACATTGTTCTTAGCATAACAAAACTTTTCTAAATGGCCTTTGCGGCCACAATACGTGCAAATAAAAATTCTACCACTATTGTACATAAAAGCATGGTTATGTGTGTGTGCATGTTTATGTGTAGTATGTTTATGATGAACATGTTTCCCTTGGGCTACTCCCTTAGGAAATTTAGATGCAAGCTTGTTAAAATCAAATGCACATTTCTTTAAAGTGTTATCTAAAGAATCAACACGTTTTGAATTTCAACAAAAATATTTTTATTACTAGAAATCATGGGGGTTTTTCCTTTATTATCTACCTTATACTTATCAAAATCATTTTTCAATTTTCAAAAGAACTAGATAACTCATTTTTCTCTTTTAAACAAATTTCAAGTTTGTTCTTCAAAACATCATTTTCCTTTTTCAATTTCTTATTATGAGATTGTGAAATCTCATACCTATGTTGCAATTCTTCAAAAAATTGAGCAAGTTCATCCATTGTGAGATCATCATCATCAATGGAAGTTTCTAGACATACCTTGGGTGAATCCTCACCTTGTGCCTTAAAGCACATGTTGGCGGCGTCGTGCTCCTCTTCGGATTCCGACTCCGAATCATCCCATGTAGCGGCCAAGGCTTTCTTCTTCTTCCCGTGCTTGGAGGTGGTTGCTTGGAGAGCGGGGCAATCGGCAATTAGGTGACGATCTTCTTGCAATGGAAGCAAGGACCGGGTTCTTCTCTTTTCTTCTCGTACCTTCCTTGAGGCTTCCCCCTTCGGAAGTTACTTTGCCGTCCCTTCTTGTAAAACATCTTGCCCACCTTCCGGATGAGCATGGCGAAGTCCTCATCGCAATCTTTGGATGAGTCGTCTTCCTCAATGGTAGTAGGAGTGGCTTTGAAGGCAATCGTCTTCTTCTTTGGTGCCTCCCTCTCTTCTCTAACTTTCATCTCCATCTCATGCGTCTTGAGATTTCCGATGAAGCCGGAGAAGTCCATCTCCTCTTTGTCATTAAGCTCCTTGAGTGTGGTCGCCTTGACTTCCCAAGCTTTGGGAAGAGCTCTAATCACCTTCCTTATCTTTTGATCATTATCAATCTTGTCGCCTAAGGAAGAAAGAGTATTAGTTATTTTTGTAAAACGGGTGAGCATGTCATCAATGCTCTCATTATCAAACATATAAAAATTCTCATATTGAGAACGTAGCAAGTCAACTTTGGCTCTCTTGACTTGAGACGTTCCCTCATGAGTCACAATGAGTATGTTCCAAACCTCAAATGCGGATTTACAATTAATTATGCGTGCAAGGTCATCCTCATTTAATGCTTGGGTTAATGCATATTGTGCCCTAGCATTAGCCTCATAGTCTTTGGAAGTATCCTCGGACCATGTGCTCTCATCACTAGTGGGTTCAATGAAATCTTTGGTTATAGCCCTAGCTACCCTAACACCTAAGGATTTCAAAAATAAGTTCATCTTGACTTTCTAAATGGGAAAGTTCAAGCCATCAAATTTTGGTGGGGATTTAATGCTAGAAAAGTCCATGGATGCCATGAATGCACAAGCAAATGTAAATGCAACTAAAATGTATATAGCCAAATATGGATCTCCCTAAGGTGGTTAGACCTAAGTTGTAGGGTTAGGCTCTGATACCAATTGAAATCACCTAGAGGGGGGGTGAATAGGTGATGGCTATATGAATTATGGCAATAATGCGGAATTTAAAATTTAACACACAAATAGCACAAATATAAACTTGCAATAAATATAACAATAAATGTGCAAGAATTAAAAAGAGTAGAGTTGAGAGAAAATTCGAGCAAACGCAAACGCAAGGATGTGTTTCCGAGGTTCAAGCCACGCTCTACATCCCCGCCTTCACACTTGAAGGATTTGCACTACTATCGTTGATCCCACCGGATCGCCAATACAAGGACACACTTGTCCCTACACTTGTGATGCCGCAACACCACCCGAAGCTCACTAGCTCCCTTGAGGCCGGTGCCTCTACAACTTCACTCAATAAGAAAGGTGATCACACTTGATCAAAATAGCTCACTTGCACAACCCTAGAGCCAATGATATAGATGTAGAACTTGGGATTGTGGTGTGCAAAAACTAGAGAGAAGGTAGAGGAATAGGCTACAAGTTGGGTGTTGGGAATTTAGGCTTTGAGAAATCTTTTGTAAAAGAAAGGAATTGGAATTCTTTGTAAAGCTCTTGTGAAAATCTTTTGCAATTATTTTTCAATAGTTGTCAAATCAATATGAGGTGACCCTCTATTTATAGGGGTCAAAAACAGCCTCACAAAATCGTTGGTCTCAAATCCCAAAAGAGAATCGGCCAGAAAAAATAGCTGTTGGATCTGTCAGAACTTTTGACAGAGTCCGGTCGACCGGGTCGGTCGACCGCCAACGGTCAAAAATCCGACCGTTGGGGCAGGCGGTCGACCGGGTCGGTCGACCGAAAAATCCTGTGAACGCAATTTTGTCTCGGTCGACCGGACCGGTCGACTGATATAGACATGCACAGTTTGTGCACATCGGTCGACCGGGTCGGTCGACCGGCTACTGTGAATTCTGAAATATCAGAACTTCCAGAACCAGAATTTTGGGGTTTTTGGATTTTGGTCTTTGGTTAAATTTTGGAACTTGTAAAAACATAGAGTATGAGCATATGTCATACATCTATCATGTTAAAATAGTTTGATAAAAATCCTTTTGATAAAAACTTGTTTTTCCATAAAAATGTTTTTCCAAAACTATTGTTTTTCTAAAAAGCTTATTTCCAAACATGTTCACTTTAAAAACTAAGTTAGAAATGGAAATTGAAAATCTTTTTGAAGCCATGAACCTAACTAAGAGGTGTGTGTGTGATAATCCCATAGCTCTACTTCTAATATCTAGCTTTGACAAAATATCTAAAATAAAAAATAAAAATACAAATCTTGTTTTCTTTGTCGTCTTGATCTTGTCTTGATCTTCACATCATCATCTTGATCCCGAAGCATCGTAGTTGTGCATTGCTTGGGAATCTTCAATTTTTGCGGCGTCCAAACTTGTGAGTCTTTTAGCGGAGCAGTCAAAAACCTGTTCTTGAACCTGAAATCCTTTTAAACAAAAGTATTAAATACATAACTAAATATGTTTTGTTATCATCAAAATAACTGGGATAATGGCCTTTGGGCCAACACACTTAATGCCTAATAATGCGGAAGCTAAAACAAATATGACCTAATTAAAACTATTACACTAAACACCACGAATAACCAAAGAGTGTTGCCGAATTCCCCGTGAAGGGCTCTGGACAAACTCCTCTAGATTCCCCTTGAATGGGTTGAGGTGCCGCGTTGGCTCTCTTGGTTGAATACAAGTGTTAGCAACAATCCCACGCAAGTATATCAATTAAGCACAAATGAATATATCAAGCATGTAAAGATAAGCACAAAGTAAGCATGCAAGATATAATAAGAGACAAAGAGAGAGAGAGAGAGAGAGAGAGAGAGAGAGAGAGAGCAATCGCAAACACAAAGGGTTTGTTTCGAGGTTCGAGCACACTTGCTCTACATCCCCGCCTTCGACACACGAAGGATTTCCACTATGCAAGATCCCTATGGATCTCTCCTCAGTGCCGCAACACCTACAAGCCCTCGGACTCCCTAGTCCCGTACACACGCAAGCTCACTAGCTCGCCGAGACCGCACCTCGAACCAAAGAGTTCACAACCGAACTCCAAACCACCACGAGCACACTTGCCCGTCTCCTCAAAGTACAAGAATGAAATCTTGGTGATCCAACACTTTGATCACCAATTACAAACTCTCACAACACAATCCTATGGATAGATAAGGCAATTGATAGCTCAAGTGATTGTGAGAAAGTAAGGAAAGAACTGTGGTGAAAAACTCAAGAAATTCACTTTAACACTCTTGATAAACTCTCCTTTAAATTGGAAGTATTGGCTCTAATTTAGTGGAGAAAAACCTCTGGAATGAATGGGAAAAACTGGTTCTAAGAGTCTCCAAAATCTTGGCTCAAAACAATGACCAAACCCCCAAATTTATAGGCCAGAAAAATATAGCCGTTTGGGTCTGTCAGACCTGCCGGTCGACCCGGCCGGTCGACCCGTAACGGTCAAAAATCCGACCGTTGGAGCCTCCGGTCGACCTGCCCGGTCGACCCAGAAGAACAGAGAGCACTGCTCTCAGTTCTGGTCGACCCGCCCGGTCGACCCGCCATCCGGTCAACCCGCCCGGTCGACCCGCCCATTGAACTGACAGACGTGCACGGTTCTGTGCACGTCGGTCGACCCTTGCGGTCGACCTGCCCTTGGTTCCGGTCGACCCGCCCTGTCGACCGACCTCTGTGCAATGGGTTAACTTGGAGCACAGTGTTGAGGTCTAAAACGTTCGAATTTGGGAATAAGAATATAGGATGAAGTTGTAGATATTGAAGTCTTCTTTCTAATGCAACTTTAATCAAATCAATATAAATTCAGAATTGAAAGTTATCAATAAAATACTAAAAGGTATCAAATCAGAAACTGTAAACTGTTTTTAGAACAAGAACAGACTTCAACCCAATATTTGACATTCTTAACATTTAAATCAGAAAATGATTATTGAATATTAAATGTAGCTCTGAAAGTCATCTTTAAAATTCAATTTAAATCATGTTAATTGAATATAAGAATCAAAAGTTATGACTAGAAAACTAAAAGAATGTCGAGCAGATCAGCAGAACGGTCGACCGCCCGGTCGACCGAGAAAACCCGAGAGTTCTAAAATGGTTTTGGTTAAAAACACATGTATATTTGAAACACCAAAAATGAACAAAACACTTGAAATCTTCACTTGAATACATGTTTGGTTTTTGGTTAAAATTCTTTTCTAAAACAAACTAAATCAAGAGTGTGTGTGCATGGTATACTTGAGCAATCCACCACTATTCTATCCTTTACATTTTTAACTAAAACAAAAACAAAATCTTATACCTAGACACAAGTCTTCATCTTCTTGAAGTCTTCACTTGAAGGCTTCTCATCTTCTTGACTTGGTCCAAGCTTGATCCAAAAGCTCCTTGGATCACACCGTGCTAGCTCCAACTCTTGACATTTTATCCTTTGTTGAGCTATGCACCTACTAAGATCTTGATAATGAATCTGTCACTAATTAAACACAAGATCATTAGTAAACATAACTTCATGAGTTGATCATCATCAAAACTAGGGTGATAGGCCTTTGGGCCAACAATCTCCCCCTTTTTGATGATGACAAAACTCATGAAGTTATATATGCATGGATTAAAGTAAAGCTTCAAAGAAGCTCCCCCTTAACTCATGCATAACACAAAATAATAAATATGGCAATGAGGCACATGAATATGTATGCAAGTATGAAGATAAAACATGCAACAAGCATAAATCAAAATCTTTTTCTCCTATTTGCAATACAAAAATACATATGCATAAACATAAATCTTACTCAACATGCATATAACTCTCAAATTCTTCTCCCCCTTTTTGTCAATCATCAACAAAGGTTTCAAAGTGAAATTAAATCAAACAAATTTTTCTCCCCCTTTTTGTCAAAAAACAAAGAGATCAAGAAGGGGTAATACAAATCAACCAATAAGGGTTATATGCGATATACATTCATGAAGAGGAAGACGCTAAGTTAGCTTCCCTACACATATGCATTACATGAAGAAGGGATGACAAGCCCTAACTCACATAACACATATTATGTAATGCATAAGAGGAGATGTGAAGCTCCCCCTACACACGTATATCATATAAAGAAGAGTTGTCAAGCTCCTCAATTTATAATATACTCAACATGAATCTATATGTAAGAGAGATGTTAAGCTCTCCTTGCATATAGGCAATACAAATCAAAAATTTTGAATTTCTCTTATCAAACAAAATTTTGAATTTCTCGATAAAACAAATTTTGAATTTTGATATCAATTTTGAAAATGATCAATTGTAAATAGTGATCAATAGTAAGGTAATGATCAACCATATTGATACCAATTTAAAAACTAATGCATAAGCTTGAAAAATAAGATTTGAATTTAGCTTAGCATTAATAACTTTTGTGCTTTAAATATGTAAGACAATTTTAACTAGGCACAAATATCACATATATGTATGAAAAGGGAATACCAATAGAAATTGATATAATTTGAATTTGAAAGCATACATACATATAATCAAAACATGAGTATATACAAAAAGAATAATCATATTGATACCAATTGAAATGATCCAATAATATCAATTGACATAAGGTAAGTTCAAGTGTATATCTCATTGTATAATCTACCACAAAATTTTTTTTTTAAAAAAATATATTTCAAGGTATATGTATGTTTTGATAACACAAGAAGTATACACACATATCCCAAAATACAATTGAGTCCATATATATAGATTTGCATGAAAGGCAAATGACTCAAGAGGTATACATGTATATCTTAAAGTTTGTCAAAATAAACATATACATGAAATGAAAACACATGATCATAAATCAAATCCAAGAAGTGGGAATACAAGTTTAAAAATGTATGTATCATCAAAACCAAGCAATACAAGCACATTTCATGGGTTCAAACAAGCATTCAAGCACAAATATAAATAGATTTATTTGTGGCCCACGATATGTACAAGTATAAATCCTAGTGTTGACAAAAACTAACATATAAACTAATATTCAAATCATGAAGCATCAAATTTTGAGAAAAATAGAATCATGTGTCAATCTCAAAAACTATTTGAAGAATAAATAACTAGTATAAATTGTTTTTGAAAAAAACTAGTTAAAGATCCTTCAAATATATCAAATCTTATGTTTTTCATAAAACATAACTAGATACACAAAAATTTAAGCACTCATGGTCTATAAAGCTCAAAAATGATTTTAACAAAAGTGTGAGTGTTAAACAATCATGTAAATAGCATTTTTATGAAAATAGTCAATGAAGCTCAAAAGATCATAAGTCACATTTTTAACAAAAACACGAAAAATCATTTTTCATCAAAACACTAATCTTCATGGTATATGTATGTTTAATCCAATCCTAACAATACACATACATATCCCAAATCTAAAAGAGTCTATTAATGATGTTTACATGAAGGCAAGAGACTCACGGGTATACATGTATATTTATTAGATTTGAATTAAGAATATATATACATGAAGTAAAGCATACAAATAAGGCAAAACATGTATAAAGGAGAATCATCAAAACTAGTCTATACATATGCATATAGTGGATACAAATGAGCATGAAGATCAAATATATATATGAGTCAATTGTAGTTCACTATTCATATATGTATAAATGCAAGTTTGACACATTCTACATCTAAGCATGTAAATACCACATGAAGCACACAAAACAAATATGAACATGCTATGAATATGATAAATGAACTAGCATGTATATAAAAAGTAGGAGTTTAGAAATTGTTACCAACTCCAAAGCTCCAATCATGGTGGCCTTTCCACCAAAACTCCTTGATAGCGATGCATCCAAATGTATGTCCATCAAGTCCATTGCATCCATTACCAAGGCACCAAATCTCTCACGTCTTGAGAGATCCCTCACCTACATCAAAAATATGGGGTGGGGGTTTTGGTACCCATTTTTGCTTGGGTCCTTGGGGTTAGTCTTGTTG
This sequence comes from Agave tequilana, assembly GCA_038442645.1. NCBI lineage: Eukaryota > Viridiplantae > Streptophyta > Magnoliopsida > Asparagales > Asparagaceae > Agave > Agave tequilana. The sequence continues at coordinate 43,433 of JAVJIF010034611.1, forward strand.
TAAGGCACCCAAACATTTTTATTAGCAAAATTAAAATGATGCAACTTGTCATAACAAAATTTTGCTAAATGGCCTTTGCGGCCACAATGTGTACACTTGTACACCTTAGTATGCTTATGAGTGTGATTGTGATTGTGGTGTGCAACATAAGCATATGCATGATGTGAATGTGCATGAGTATGAGGAACTTGTTTCTTTTGAAACAAGGATTCCAATTTAGTGTGATTGAATACACATTTGCTCAAATTAGAGCTCAAACTATTTATTTTATTTTTCAACATATTTATCTCATTAGTGGTGGCATGTAAAGCATGATGAGATATATGGTCATTTTTCTTTTTCTTTTGAGACACAAAATCCTTTTCTTTTTCACAAAATTTTCTTTTTAAAGACTTATTTTCTTGAAAAACAACTTCCTTTTGTTTTTCCACCAAATCAATTTTATCCTTCAAAATAGTGTTCCCTTCACACAAATCATTTAATTTAGACATAAGGGAAACATTCTCATTATTCAAAACATTATTTTCTTTTTCTAAACATGCAATGTTAGATTTAAATGAATCTTATTCTATATGCATGCAAGCAATGTTCTTTTTCAAATTTTTATTATCTTTCTTAATCATGTCATATTTTTTAAGCAATAGATGACAAAAAGTAGATAGCTCATCATATGACATGTCTACATCCTCATCCTCGGATTCGGTAGTTACCTCAAGGGGGTTATCCCCTTGGACCATATAGCACGCGTTGGAGGTGTCGCTTCCAACGTCCGAATCGCTCCCGGCATAATATAGATCTTTTTCGCCAAGGGAGGTGATGATGTTCCAAACTACAAAAGCCGAGTCAATGTTAGAAACCCTAGATAAATATTCATCATTTAGGGTTGACTTTAAAGCATGAAGGGCTTTTGCATTAGCCTCAAAATTCTTACCATCTAAACAATATGCCTTATTAGTAGTGGCAAGATAAACATGAATGCCTAGGGCCTTGAGGTACAAAGACATCTTAACCTTCCAAATTTGGATGTTAAGAATGTCAAAGGTGGGTGGTGACATGAAGTCCATGGTGTGTGTACAAAATATTGTGATTAGCCTAAAATGAGGATCTTTAACTCTAGGTTGTTAGACCCAAATCAGAGTACCAAGCTCTGATACCAATTATAAGTTCACCTAGAGGGGGGGTGAATAGGTGATGGCTAATCTAATGGTCACTTAATGCCTAATAATGCGGAAGCTAAAACAATTATGACCTAATTAAACTATTACACTAAACACCACGTATAACCAAAGAGTGTTGCCGAATTCCCCGTGAAGGGCTCTGGACAAACTCCTCTAGATTCCCCTTGAATGGGTTGAGGTGCCGCGTTGGCTCTCTTGGTTGAATACAAGTGTTAGCAACAATCCCACGCAAGTATATCAATTAAGCACAAATGAATATATCAAGCATGTAAAGATAAGCACAAAGTAAGCATGCAAGGTATAATAAGAGACAAAGAGAGAGAGAGAGAGAGAGAGCAATCGCAAACACAAAGGGTTTGTTTCGAGGTTCGAGCACACTTACTCTACATCCCCGCCTTCGACACACGAAGGATTTCCACTATGCAAGATCCCAATGGATCTCTCCTCGGTGCCGCAACACCTACAAGCCCTCGGACTCCCTAGTCCCGTACACACGCAAGCTCACTAGCTCGCCGAGGCCGCACCTCGAACCAAAGAGTTCACAACCGAACTCCAAACCACCACGAGCACACTTGCCCGTCTCCTCAAAGTACAAGAATGAAATCTTGGTGATCCAACACTTTGATCACCAATTACAAACTCTCACAACACAATCCTATGGATAGATAAGGCAATGGATAGCTCAAGTAATTGTGAGAAAGTAAGGAAAGAACTATGGTGAAAAACTCAAGAAATTCACTTTAACACTCTTGATAAACTCTCCTTTGAATTGGAAGTATTGGCTCTAATTTAGTGGAGAAAAACCTCTAGAATGAATGGGAAAAACTGGTTCTAAGAGTCTCCAAAATCTTGGCTCAAAACAATGACCAAACCCCCAAATTTATAGGCCAGAAAAATATAGCCGTTGCGGTCTGTCAGACCTGCCGGTCGACCCGGCCGGTCGACCCGTAACGGTCAAAAATCCGACCGTTGGAGCCTCCGGTCGACCCGCCCGGTCGACCCAGAAGAACAGAGAGCACTGCTCTCAGTTCCGGTCGACCCGCCCGGTCGACCCGCCATCCGGTCGACCCGCCCGGTCGACCCGCCCACTGAACTGACAGACGTGCACGGTTCTGTGCACGTCGGTCGACCCTTGCGGTCGACCTGCCCTTGGTTCCGGTCGATCCGCCCTGTCGACCGATCTCTGTGCAATGGGTTAACTTGGAGCACAGTTTTGAGGTCTAAAACGTTCGAATTTGGGAATAAGAATATAGGATGAAGTTGTAGATATTGAAGTCTTATTTCTAATGCAACTTAAATTAAATCAATATCAATTCAGAATTGAAAGTTATCAATAAAATACTAAACGGTATCAAATCAGAAACTGTAAACTATTTTTAGAACAAGAACAGACTTCAACCCAATATTTGACATTCTTAACATTTAAATCAGAAAATGATTATTGAATATTAAATGTAGCTCTGAAAGTCATCTTTAAAATGCAATTTAAATCATGTTAATTAAATATAAGAATCAAAAGTTATGACTAGAAAACTAAAAGAATGTCGAGCAGATCAGCAGAACGGTCGACCGCCCGGTCGACCGAGAAAACCGAGAGTTCTAAAATGGTTTTGGTTAAAAACACATGTATATTTGAAACACAAAAAATGAACAAAATATTTGAAATCTTCACTTGAATACATGTTTGATTTTTGGTTAAAATTCTTTTCTAAAACAAACTAAATCAAGAGTGTGTATGTATGGTATACTTGAGTAATCCACCACTATTCTATCCTTTACATTTTTAACTAAAACAAAAATAAAATTTTATACCTAGACACAAGTCTTCATCTTCTTGAAGTCTTCACTTGAAGGCTTCTCATCTTCTTGACTTGGTCCAAGCTTGATCCAAAAGCTCCTTGGATCACACCGTGCTAGCTCCAACTCTTGACATTTTATCCTTTGTTGAGCTATGCACCTACTAAGATCTTGATAATGAATCTGTCACTAATTAAACACAAGATCATTAGTAAACATAACTTCATGAGTTGATCATCATCAAAGCTAGGGTGATAGGCCTTTGGGCCAACACTTGTCCCCCATATCCACCTTGTCCACAAGATTCCCAAGATTCATACTCAGATCCACCCATTCAGAATAGAAAACCATCTATCTTGAAAATGATGAGTATGCATGAGTCCAAGCAACAATTACCATCAATCTTTGACATGATGATGCGTGAGTCCAAGCAACAATCACAAAATCTGACCGACTCACAACTTCATCACGATTACACTTCCTCTTTTCAAGTCCAATCACAAAATGATGCACCAATCGACTATGAAAAGATGCTTGAAGCCATGACTCAGGCTAGATTAGCTCGTGATCATGAAATAGATATGTTGGTGCAATCTTTGCGTTCTCACCGTTCAGCCAATTCTGATATCGCTAACCACTCTCTTAGAGCCGAAGAGTCACGTTGCTTTGGACAACAAGATTCTAATTCAGTACCATCATTTGAACTTGCCGAAACTCCAAATTTTGATAGTTTGGCAAGTTCTTCCTTTCCTGAAATAGAACTTGAGCATGAATATGATCATGATCTCCCACTTGGTGATTCAATTCTACTTCCTGATTCAATAATGACTTCGGTAACTTCACCTGATTTTACTTTTCCCGAGTCAACATTGGATCCTGTGCCAATTCATCATGAAATTGAATCACCCATTTTTGATGATCATATTGAACTTGACCAATTTTATAATTTTGAAAGTCCCATGGATAAATTGGCAAGTTCTCATTTTTATGATATTGAACTCAATGAGATATGTGACCTAGATTCTCAAATCTATGATCAAGTTCAAATTCTCGAATCATTATTGACTCCTGTTTTGTTACCCAACTTAGGTAATCTTTTAGAGTCAGTTTTGATTCCCACACCTATCATTCCTGAACTTGAATCACCAATATTGAGTCACATTCCATTGTGGGAAGATGATTGTGGACTTGAGTTTCAACTTATTGATTTGGACCCACTTCTTGAACCTCGCCCGACTCCTGAACCATTACTTGATTTAAGTTTCATTCCTGAGTCGGTATTCGTTCCCGTACTTATGACGTCTAAGTCAATCATTCCATCTTTTCACACTCCATTTTGGGACAAGGCGGTTGACACAATTGACTCTGAAAATAATTATGAAATTTGGAAATTTGATGGGGGTGGAATTGTTAAAAAATGATCATACATACATTTTAGTGGGTTATACAAGAGAAATTTCTGGTGGGTTCCTCCAAATATTACATTATCTTGATTGGGTAGCAACGCTTGGCCCAATTAGACCACCACCGGAACCACCACCTTGAGGTAACTTCTGCCTTCCCTTCTTCTTTTTCATGCATACATGCATACATTCATACATTGAGGACAATGCATGAGATAAGTGTGGGGGGAGGCTTTACTAACATACTAACATAGGTAGAAACTAACAAAAATTTGCTAATATTAAAAAAAAAAGAAAAAAAGACAATATTTTGACTTATCTTTTGAAAGAAATTTAAGTTAGTCTTAAGAATTAGGAAAATCATGATTAGGATTTCTAAAAACTTGGTCAAAATAAATAAATTGTTGAATTTTTAGGTATAGGAGGAAAAATTGAATAATTAATTAGTCTTAATTTTTACCTTAATGAAATGTGCATACCTAATACACTTACACATCTAGGATTCTAAGACAAAGACTCCTGTGCCCTATAAAAAATAAAAAAAATATTTGAAAAAAAAGGAAAATTCACTGATTAAGCTGGATACATGTGCCTCAAGAAGCATAAGTATTCATGCCTAAAGGTGAGTTTATAAATAAAGTCCTTAGTTTTGTGGCCTAGTTCATTCGAATTCGAGTCCGCGGGGTGTTTTCTCACCTGGTGTCCTAAAGCCGACCGGTTTGGGAGCCACCGACTTTAAGTTCGCTACATGGGTGGATTAGAAAGCCTAAAAAAACTAAGAAAAAAATTACTTATATATGTACTAACACATCTAATAGTCAATTAGTTAGGTATGAGGGCCTCAAGAAGGCTTCATACTTACACGAAAGAAAATTAGATGAGTTATACATATTAAAAAAAAAAGAGAATATATATATATATATATATATATATATATATATATATATATATATATATATATATATATATATATATATATATATATAAAGAGGCATGAGAGTCCAAGTTAAGGAATTTCTAGTAAAAATTCACAAGGATGCATATGACTTAGGGTAACGAAAAGACTATACAAACATTCAATTTTGACCCTCACCTAAAAAGGAAAACAATTTACTATATAAAGACTAAGTTTAAGAATGAACAAAAATGAGGATCCTAAAAACTTATAGATTACTTAGTCTTTTCAAAAGTATTTCAAATATTTTCCTTTTTATGGATTTTGTGGGTGTAATCCGCTGAAAACCCTCACGAGACAACACTCGTCCTCTAGGGTAACCTAGGGGTTTAACGGCTTGTTGCACATGCTAAGTGCAACCGTGATTCCTACGAAAGTGAGTTAGGATAGATTAGTTTTTCTTTTCTTATTCTTTTTGATTTTTACTCGAGGACGAGCAAAAAAATAAGTGTGGGGGTGTGATAGGTAGTAAAAAGTGCATATTTATTACTACATTTACTATCATATTTTCATATTTATTATTATAATTATGCACTATTACTAATGCTTTATTATTTAATGTGTGCAGACCTTGGGTAATTAAAAAATAAAGAAATAAAAGCCTGAATGAAGTCCAGAAGCCCAAAAAGCCCATGTGCAAGCCCATGTGCAAAAATTGTAGTAATTTAGAAGTTTCTTATTATCTAACCTAATCTAAACTTAGATTTTTAAATTCTTTATTTAAAATCTAAGGGAGGAAAAGGAAGGATAAGAAAGAACTCCTAATTGCTAAAAGAAGAGGAAAGGGATGGACTTCTACTCAACCCTAATTGCTTGCAGAAAAAGGCTAAAGATAAAAGGAGAAGAGTGCAAAGATAAAATTTCAAAAAATTCGGATTCAGACTGTACACATTTTAGTATTCAGATCATAACTTTTGCTACAGATATGCAAATCCGATGATTTAAGATGATCCAGAAAGAAGATTTGAAGGCCTACAACGCTTATGTTGATCAAACGTTCCAATTCAGTCAGCAGATAAGCCATATTCGGCGATCAATATGATAACAAGTTGCAGGACAGAATTGAACTTCTATGGATAAGTCAAAACAAGTTTGGAGATAAAAGAAGAATTCAAATTCAGAGATATTTTGCTCCTCTTATCTTCATACGCTTCTTATCCTCTGGTTTTCTCCTATAAATACCCCTGCATAGCAACAGAGGAAGGGAGATCTGAGAAGTACAGCGAACTACAGAGCAAAAATCTAGGGTTTTTAGGCTAACTTGTAAATTTGGTTAGGTTTTATTTTCGTTTTCTTTTGTAATTTTTGTAACTGAGAGGAGAGGATGCTTTCATGGAGGAAAGAGTTCATACTTGTACTGAGGTGACATCGGTGTAAGTCTTACTTTTCCTCCATTGTTAATAAAATCTGCTCAAAGTTTGTCTTTGTCTATTCTTGTTTTATTTCTTTTATTCATGTTTTATCCTTGTTTTATTTTTCTATTCTTGTTTAATTGTTTCTCTCTCTGATGACTTGCAAACCGTGAGAACTGGTCGCTTCGAGACTGCCTAGCCGAAGAAGTGCCCTTGATGGCCTATGGAGATGAACAAGCCTTCTCTTTAGTTTGTCTTTTCTTTTCGTAGTGTAGATCGCGAAGGTGGAAGATCCTATACGCCATACTTGAATGCGTTCCAAGACAAGGTAAGTCGTTGCAACAGAGCAAAGGTAAGCAGGGCAGAAGAGGTAGGTATGTGTTTAATTTTCTTTCTTTTATTTCTTTAGTATAGATCACCACATCTTCCACATCTTTCCAAATTCTTTTCTTCCCACTTCATTGTAAATACCATTGTAAATAACAAAATAAAAAGAGATAACTTATTAACCAAGCTTCTATCGCTAGTCCCTCCCTGAGGATCACGACCCGCATAGCCATTTCTACCGCGGATTAGAATTGAGCACCTTGCACATCTTGTTTTAAATTCTGAAATTCTATATTTTGTGTGCAGGTAAAAACTCAATCAGCTAAACCCAAGCCTATCTTCATGAGCGAGAGCTTGTCACCTTACAAGAAAGAAGATCTAATACAGCTCATACGAGAGTATATAGATGTCTTTACTTGGATTATGAGGACATGCCCGGGCTCGATTCCCAGATTGCTATGCATCGTCTCAATATCAACTCAGACGCCAAATCAGTCAAACAACAGCAACGGCGGTTCCTGATCGAGCCGAACCTGCACAAAAAATACAAACTTTTAGAATAATGCTAGGTCCACGATGCTACCGTGTAGCCTATGGTTAACGGGTCGTGATCCACAGGAAGGGATAACGATGGAAGCGTTGTGTAAGTTTCTTCTTTTAATTTACCAAAACTAGTTAATACTTATTTTTCATTTTTTTTGAAAAGAAAATAAAAATGTTAAGTTAAGTTAAGAAAGAGATGGTAGAAGAAGAGATGGTGGTGTTGTTGTTTTATTTACAAAAGAAAAAGAAAGACTAAATAAAGAGGAGAATTGTGACTCTAAACTAATGAGTGGAAGAAATACCAAAAAGAGTACTTACCTCTATTGTTAAATCATATTGAAGAATTACATTTAAATAAAGTGAAGTAGTAGAAAAGAATAAATGAAAGCAGGGCTTTGGCTAGATCGACCACAGTGAAGAAAAGTGAGAAACTTTCATTGATTGTCACCTTCAATATAAGTCTCTTAAGAAAGAATTACATTAGTGTCATTCTACAATAACTCTTCATCTCTTTTAATCATGTAACTCTCTCTAACCTAAGGTATAAAGAAAATAAAAAATATATTGAAGAAGAAAAGCAAAACCTAAACTAAAGCTCTCTCTGGAGTGGTGCCCCTCTGCCTTCGAGGTGTGAGATATTTATAGGGAATAATCAAGATAGGGATGAGAGTATAGAGATAGGGGAAGAAAATGCTACCCTAGATTTGAAACCAAGGCTACGGAAATGCGGCATTTGCCACATTTCTATAGCAAGATCCTAACCGTAGGGCCAGGATCTGAGTGCGTGCGTCCATCCATTTGTCCTCTATCCTTATGTCCTCTTGGATTTGAATTTCTGATTTAGATTTGATGAAATATCCTTTGATCTTCAGCTCAAGCAATTGGGCCTTCAAAAATTCATTTTTACTTGAATTTTAATTGGTATTTATCTCAACTGATATACCTAGTCTTCAGATAAGATAACTTCTAGAAACTCTGAATTTGAATCGATCACCTTTCTTTTAAACTTTTGAATTAAATTGGATAAATCTATCAATCTCTCTCTTTTCTTCCTTAATTATCCTGTACGCCACTAGACATGAAAATACATTAATAGCTTTAACACCCCGTTCCCAGGATATGTACTTAGATACGTATTATTTTTTAATCATATTTTTATTTACTTTCCGTATTTATTTTGTTTTATAATTAATTATGTGATTGTTTTGCATTAGATCCAGATTCATAGACTCAGAGTTAGCCCTAGTCTTAACCGGGACCCGATCTTAGTGTATTGCTCAATTTAACCTTTCTGATAGTCAAATTTAACCGATTTCAATTTCAAAGACTATTTTCCAATATTTTGAATTTTCATGATTTTTCAGATTTTTTCTGAATTATTTTTATAAAAATCCTAAAATTGGGATTAATTGGTACTGCTGGTTTATTCTTAGATTTTTAATTTACAATGAAGTCAAATTTTGAGAAACCACTTTCATATATTTTCTTAGAATAATATTTACTATGTTAATATATTTTTCGGGGATTTTTAGAATTTAACAGATTTCGATCAGATTTGGTGTCGACAAGTATTGGCGGTCAATTCTAAGATTTTTAATTTGAAAATCATAAAAAATTTCTTAAAATGAATTTCATCATGATTATTAGAATAATATTCTTAATTTTTGAGAATTTTTGGGGATCGTTCTGAGATACTTGATTTTCGGTTGATTCTGATAATTTTCTGAAAGTTTTCCGCATCCGCGATCGAACCCGGAGATTTTACCATTCCAATTATTTTTTATTTTCTTCCAATGAAATATTTTCTTTTTGTCTTTTCTTTTCTTTTTCCTTTTTTCCTTTCTTTTTTTTCCTTCCACCATATTCTAAACATTTCTCCATTCTTCTATTACATTCTACAACCCTTCTCCAAAATACCTCCTCTAAAATATCCCAATCCACTCAACACCCTCTCTCATTACTCATGGTCGACCAAAGACACCTCATCCCTCTCTATTTTACAAAAAAACCCTAACCATAATCCTTTTTCCTTCTCCTTTAACTCCAACTCCAATACAACACCATTTTCTCCTTCCCATTTCATTTCTCCATCAAAACCCTAATCACCACCAACTTCTCCTTCATCTCCACTATAACAATAACTATAACAACACTTAAAACTCTCTAACATCATCTTCTTCCTCCTCCATCTCCATTTATTCCACCACAAACTCCAAACTCCACAAAAATCCCACCGTCTCCTTTACCTTCTTTAATACAACCATCACCCACAAATCCCTCCACAAAAACACCTCCACTCCTCCACCACCTAGGCCAGCCACCACCCTAAGCTAGGGGTCGACCATCTCCTCCTTGGTGGTGTCACCAGCGACATCTCCGGCGACCATTCCGGTGAATATTCCGGCGACAACTTCACCATTTCCAAAAACATCACCACCACAATTACAAATCCTCCATCTTCACCACCACCTCTTCTATTTCCCTCCCATCACCACCATCTCCACTCTCACCACCACAACACCACCTCCATCACCCCTATTTCAACTTCCAACATCACCAACATCATCACCTCCTTCAACTTCCTTTTCATTTCTCCTTCAAAATCCAACTCATCCAAACACCACCAACAACAAACACCATCTCCGTCACCACCCTCTTCCAATCTTCCTCTCTTATCTTCCCTAGGCCGGCCACCCCCTTGACCTCCATAGGGGGCAGCGCACCACCCTAGGGACTGGAGGCCACTAAGAGGCCAAGCCCCCCTTTCCTTCTCTTGCTTCGTATATTTCTTTGCTTGAGAGCTCGGGTGCGCGAAATTTGGAAATTAGAGTTTTAGGCGAGAGACTTTCCTCGTAAAACTGGACTTGTATTAGAATTGGTATTGTGTTATATTTTGTATCAGTCTGGTGTGATTGTACGGGTGTGAGTATGTTATATTCTGTGGACATGTCTTGACTTATATCGGACTGATATACTGTAATGCTTGTAATAGTGTAGAACATTTCACGTAGGAACCCTTGTACCGACTTTGGGTTTCTGCTCACTCCCAAGATGGCTACCCAATTTATTTTAGTCCTGTACCCTTATGAGTTTCGTGGTAGCTACCAAGAGTGCACTCAGACCCTGAGAGTACTTTAGCCTCCGGGCTCTTACCCACTTCCTCAAAAGAGAAGTGCGCTTAGACCGTCAGTTCTCTCAGCTCCGTCTGGTAGGCATGCTTAGCGCTTTACCACTAGATTCATCTAGACAAAACTCTGCTGGATTTTAGACTCGCCTTCTAAGCCGAGTCATTCCAGTAGCTCCGTCAGGCGCTTTAGTGTTAAACATTGTTTGCTGTTCGTGCCTCCAGCACTGCTTAGCTCCGCTTGGATGTTCATTTACTTGCTAGCTAGCTGCATTAACGGTTAATATTTTCTATGGCTTGCCATGCTATCACCCGACCTCTGACATGCCATCACTTGACACCTGACCTCTGGCATGCTATCACTTGACACCTAATCACTATCACCTGCCATCCAACATGTTATACCTGACTTGTAATTATCACTCACGGGAATGTTAACTTGATCTCCTCATAGTACATATGTACACTTGATATTCTTGACATGCTCTTGCTAGTCCCATAAATTGATAATTACATAGTAAATTATAAAAAGATCAACTTATATTGGGTAAGGGAAAAACTGATGGACTTCAATTGTGATTTTATTAACAATGGTATAGGGATGTTGTGCAACTAAAATCTTGAGGTTCTACCTGTGGGCCCTAGGTGTTCCGGAGGGGGTAGTTCTTACACCCTGGCTATTGTAATCTATTCATCTTCAGTGCTTCGTGACACGGACCTGGCCAAATGTCAGGTTAATTTGGTTGTTGTTCCGAATAGGCACGGAACTAATTGTAAACATAACTCGACTTACTTATATAAGAATGTATGTGTGTTGGGATGTACACTAGGACACATACCTAGATATATAGGTCGAACAAGTAATAATATTAAGATGCCAATAAATAACTCGTTGTCTTTCTTTGTAACTGGGTTATACCATTGATTTTGCCATAATTGATTTCATCGGTTTTACTTCAGATTTTAGGTTTTATTAATCATTAGTATGTTTCAGTTTACCACATGTGTACTTATCCTCCTGACTTGATCACTCCTCGTTTTATACTGATTACTAGTTATCACTTATTACTTGAAGTCTCATTCAAGTCTGGCGTGCCTATGCTCATGACACAGTTTTCAATGCATATCTTTTAAAATTTGATTTATCGATACATGTGTGCCTGTTCATGCACGACATTTGGTATTCACATCACCACTCGTTCAAAAGTTCTGACTCCGCTGGATCCTCACGTCCAGACCTCAGAGCGTGGAGCTTGTAGATTCTCCCGGTTGCTGATCAGAGAAGCGCAACAGAAGCGTGGACCATCAGCAGACCGTTCAGAGCCCTATCCTTCCAGACCCCTCTGTTCGTCTCTCGAGTTTTCCTTTTGTAACTCGTGAGTGCACCTTGTACTATTCATACCTGTATATCTCTTTGTATTCTCGCATTTGCGCCTATCGGTATGATAATATTCTTGTAATATTGTGTCACATCCTTTGATAACTATATAATTGTACTCATATGCTGGAATTTATAATGCACCACGTATTTTTGAACTCTGATTCTTGCCTGTACTGATGCTTAGCTTATATACGTAAGGATATTTCTGACCTGCGCATATACGTCGCAGCGACGTCTCCGCACCCGCGGGATCGAGGCGTTATAATAGCAGAGTTTTATTTAAATATAAATGCAGAAATGTGACATATATGATTGGTTGCCCAAAGGCCCATCACTCTAGTTTTGATGATGATCAACTCATGTAGTTATAGTACTAATGATCTTGTGTTTAATTAGTCTCAGATTTATGATCAAGATCTTAGTTGGTGTTTAGTTTCAACAAAGGATTTAAAGTCAAGTTTTGGAGCTAGCACGGTTTGATTCAAGAGCTTGTGCATCAAGACCACATCAAGTACTCAAGAGGAGTCTAGCTCTTTGGATCATGTTTGGACCAAGTCAAGAGGAGAAGAAGACTTCAAGTGAAGACCTTCAAGATCAAGGCTTGTGTCTAGGTTTGTTTTTATTAAGATTTTATTTTAGTTAAAATGTAAAAGATAGAATAGTTGGTGGATTGCTCAAGTATACCATATACACACACACTCTTGATTTATATGTGTTTTCATAAAAGAATTTTCATTTTGGAAAAGACTTTTCATTTTGACAAAATACCGGTTTGATTTTTGGAGTTCATTATATACATGTGTTTTTAACCAAAACCGTTTTAGCGCTTATTGTCAAAAATATAGATATTTCATCATTTATGTATAGTGGATCATATCCATACACACCATGCTTTAAAAGTGTTTAAAATATCTTGTTTTTATATTTGGAGAAGTTTTGGAAAAACAAATTTGGAAAAATACGGTTTTTGTTTTTAGCCAAAATTTCTAAGTTACAAAAATAGTTCAAATTGTTTGTAACATGTATTGATTTTACTCAAACATGTTTGATTATCAAAGTATAATACTGAAACTATTTTTGTAGATTTTTAGTGATTTTATGGGATTTTATTTTTGTCAAAATACCAAGTTTTTAATCCCTAAAAAGACATGTCCTGGCTTTTGCCGGTTGACCGGACCGGTCCACCGAGCTAGGAGTCATTCGATCGAGTCGGTCGACTGACGTGCACAGACGTGCACTGGCTGGAGGGCCGGTCGACCGAGACGGTCGACCGTCCAGAGAGCTCTGCTCTCTGGAAAGGCCCCGGTCGACCGGACGGAGAGCCTGCTCTCTGTATCCAGGCCACGGTCGATCGGGCCGGTCGACCGAGGCTCCAACGATCAGATTTCTGACCGTTGGCGGTCGACCAGGCCGGTCGACCGACAGCCGTCAGGGTTGCTGATTTGGCCCCAACGGCTAGTTTTTGAGAAGCCTATTTAAAGGGGCTTCCTTGGGCTGTTTTAGAGAAGATTTTTGGAGAGTTTTAAAGGTAGTTTTTCCTACTCTATTAAGAGGTTTTCTCCACTTATTTGAGAGCAAATATTTCCAATTAAAAGGGAAAGTTTATCAAGAGTGTTTTCAAAGTGATTTCTTGTGTTTTCCTCCACACATTCCTTCTTAGTTTTCTCACAAACACTTGAGCTTTCCATTGATATATTCATCCTATAGGAGAGTTGTTGTGAGATTGTTTTTAGGTGATCACAGTGTTGTGATCACCAACGACTTCATCTTTGCTTTGAGGAGGCGAACGTGTGTGTTCGCATTGTTTTGGGATCTAGTGGGAACTCGGTGTTTGAGGTGCGGCCTCGACGAGCTAGTGGGCTTGCGGTGTGTTCTTGCGGGAACAAGAGAGGGACTAGAGAGTCCAAAGAGCTTGTAGGTGTTGCGGCACCAAGTGATCCGGTGGGATCGATTTTAGTGGAAATCCTTCATAGTGTTGAAGGCGGTGACGTAGAGTAAGTGTGCTCGAATCTCGAAACAAATCTCCCGTGTTTGCGATTGCTCTCTCTATCTCTTACTTGTCTTTATATCTTGCATGCTAATATTGTCTTTATCTTTATATGCTTGATATATTGTGTGCTTAATTGTTATATGCTTGGGGATTGTTTGCTAATACTTGTATTCAACCAAGAGAGCCAACGCGCCACCTCAACTCTTATTTAGAGGAATCTTGAGGAGTTAGTCCAGAGCCCTTCACGGGGAATCCGGCTACATTTTTGTGTTATACGTGGTGTTTAATTCAAGAAGTTTTAGTTAGCATTAAATAAGTTTTAATTCCACATTAATTGACCATTAGATTAGCTAGTCACCTATTCAGCCCCCTCTAGGTGTTTACAGTTGGTATCAGAGCCAAGTGCTCTTGATTTGGGTCTTATAACCTAGAGTTAAAGATCCTCATTTTATAGCTAATCACAATATTTGTTCACACACTATGGATTTCATGTCACCTCCCACTTTTGACATTCTTAACATCCAAACTTGGAAGGTTAAGATGTCTATGTACCCAAAGGCCTAGGCATTCATGTTTATCTTGCTACCACTAAAGATTCATATGTTAATAATAGTAAGTATATTGAGGCTTACTCAAAAGCCATTCATGTATTGTAGAGTACCCTAAACAATGATTATTTATGTAGGGTTGCTAATCTTGACTCGGCTTTTGTAGTTTGGAACACAATACTCTCCCTTGGCGAAAAAGAACAATATTATGCGAGGAGCGACTCGGATGTTGGAAGTGACGCTTCCAACGTGTGCTACATGGTCCAAGGGGATAACCCCTTGAGGTAAATACCGAATCCGAGGTAGAAGAAGATGTTGACATGTCTTATGATGAGATTACTTCATTTTGTCAACAACTACTTAAAAAATATGACATGCTTAAAAAGGATAACAAGAAAATGAAAAATAAAATTGATTGCATGTTAAAAGAAAAGGATTCTTTTCAAACTAGATTTGAAAATGTTTTAAAAGAAAATGAGTCTTTTAAAAATAAAATTGCAAGCTTTGAAAAAGATAATGAAAGTTTGAAAAATGAAAATGTTTCCTTGCTTTCTAAATTGAATGATCTTTGTGAAGGAAACACCACTTTGAAAAATAAAATTGTTTTGGTGGAAAAATAAAAGGAAGTTGCTTTGCATGAAAACACTTCCTTGAAAAGAAAAAATGTAGAAAAAGAAAAAGAAAATGTTTCTAAAAAGAATAAAAAAATGATTCTCATTCTCACCATGCTTTACATGCCACTATTAATCAAAATGAGATTAAATTTTTGAAAAATAGAATTGATTGTTTAAGCTCAACTTTGAGCAATTGTGCATTTAACCATAAAAAATTGGAATCCTTGTTTCAAAAGAAACAAACTCCACATATTCATGCACAACACCCACATCATGCATATGCACACGTTGCACGCCATGACCACACTCATACACATATGCATCCTAGAGTGTCCAAGTGTACACATTGTGGCCGCAAAGACCATTTAGCAAGATTTTGTTATGATAGAATAAATTCTTCAAATTTTGCTAACAAAAAGGTTTGGGTTACTTACAATGCTAACCCTCAAGGACCCAAAAGAAAATGGTACCAAAATCCTCACCTTTTGTATTTGATGTAGGTGCGGGCTCTCACAAAACGTGAGAGGGATGGTGCCTTGATGGTGGATGCACATGGACATGATGGACACACATTTGATGCACCGCTATCAAGGAAGTTTGGTGGGACAACCACCATGTTTTGGAGACTTAGAGCATAGTTCTTTGGTTTGGTAACTATCTCTAAAACTCCTAATTTATTTACATGCTTTTTCTTAAATGATATTTTTAGCATGTTCATGTTTTATTTGTTTTGTGCTTCATGTGGTAAATACTAGTTTAGATGTAGTTTTTGTCAAAACTTGGATATATACTTGTACAAGTAGTGAGAAACATTTGATTCATATACGTTTGCACTTCATTGTTCATTTGTACTCACTATATGCACATGTATAGCCTAGTTTTGATGATTTCCTTATTTACACTTGTTTTGCCTATTTATATGCTTTACTTCATGTATATGTAGTTTGTATTTAAATCTAATGAATATACATGTATGTCTCTTGAGTCTCTTGCCTTCATGCAAATCATATCATAGACTCTTTTTATGTTTGGGATGTGTATGCATATTATTAGTTTTGGATAAAAAAAACATACATATACCTAGAAGTTTGTTTTTAAGATGAAAAATGAATTTTCATGATTTGTTTGATAAAATGATATTCATGTTTGTTTTGAGCTTTAGTGACTAATTTTCATGAATATGCTATTCACATGTTGTTTGTACACTCATATTTAATTTATTTTCTCATGACTATGTTTTCATGAGTCTTTATGAGCTTTATAGATCTTGAGTGACAACTCCTATGTATTTAGTATGTTTTATGATATACATATAATTTGGTTTCATGTTTTGAAGGATCTTTAATTAGTTTTTTAAAAATTACTTTAACTAGTTATTTATTCTTCATTGTAGTATTTTTCACAATAAAAATATTTTCAAACACTTATTTTTGACAACCCCTACCAACCCCTTAATGGGCGGACGGATGGGCGAGTATGCCTTGCAAGCCTTATTAAAAATCTTTTATCTTGTGCATAAAAAGGGTAGATTTTTATGAGTTATACACTAATTTCACTTCATAATCTCAATTGGTATCACAATTGATATATTTTGTATACTCATAATCTTGTTTATATATATGTATGCTTTCAATTTCAACTTATATCAACTTCTATTGGTATTATCATTTTTCATACATATATATGATTTGTTTGTGCTTGATTTAAAATCGGTTTACATGTTTAAAGCACAAAGTTTGTTTATGTTAAGCTTGATTCAAATCTTTATTTTCCATTGGTATCTCAATTGATATTTTAATAAGCTTATGCATTATTTTTAAAATTGGTATTTTTATTGATATCATATTGTGCAATAATCTTCAATTGGTATCTATTGACTTCAATTGATATCCATATATTTCAATTGGTATCAATATGATTCTATTTTTGGTTTAAAATTCAAAATTTGTAATGTTTATTTACAATTGGTATGTTAATATTGGTATCTTAAAATTTGATTTACTAAGATATCTCAAAATTTGTTTTATTAAGAAAATTAAAAATATTTTGATGTGTATTGCCTATATGCAATGGGAGCTTAACATCTCTTCTACATATACATTCATGTTGAGTGTATCTTATATTGATGAGCTTGACAACTCTTCTTTATGTGATACACGTGTGTAGGGGGAGCTTCACATCTCCTCTTATGCATTGTATATTATGAGCTATGTGAGTTAGGGCTTGTCATCCCTTCTTCATGTAATGCATATATGTAGGGAAGTTAACTTAGCGTCTTCCTCATCATGAATGTATATCGCATATATCTCTTTATTGGTTGATCTGATTTCACCCCTTTGTTGATTTTTATTTTTGACACAAAGGGGGAGAACATTGTTTTGTGTTTACTTTAACCCCTTTGTTGATGATTGACAAAAAGGGGGGAGAAGTATTTTAGTATATATGCATGTTTTGGAAAAGAATTTCTTATTTATGCATATTGTTTTGTTTTGCAAATAGGAGAAAAAGAATTTGATGAGTTTTATACTTGATTGGCATGTTTATCTCCTTATATTTGCATACATGTTTAATTAGTTTATGTGCTTTATTGCCATATCTATTTATTTCTTGTGATGCATGAGTTAAGGGGGAGCTTCTTTGAAGCTTTACTTTAATCCATGCATATAAAATTCCATGAGTTTTGTCATCATCAAAAAGGGGGAGATTGTTGGCCCAAAGGCCCATCACTCTAGTTTTGATGATGATCAACTCATGTAGTTATAGTACTAATGATCTTGTGTTTAATTACTTTCAGATTTATGATCAAGATCTTAGTTGGTGTTTAGCTTCAACAAAGGATTTAAAATCAAGTTTTGGAGCAGCACGGTTTGATTCAAGAGTTTATGCACCAAAACCACATCAAGTACTCAAGAGGAGTCTAGCTCTTTGGATCATGTTTGGACCAAGTCAAGAGGAGAAGAAGACTTCAAGTGAAGACCTTCAAGATCAAGGTTTGTGTCTAGGTTTGTTTTTATTAAGATTTTGTTTTAGTTAAAATGTAAAGGATAGAATAATTGGTGGATTGCTCAAGTATACCATATGCACACACACTCTTGATTTAGATGTCTTTTCATAAAAGAATTTTTATTTTGGAAAAGACTTTTCATTTTGACAAAATACCGGTTTGGTTTTTAGAGTTCATTATATACATGTGTTTTTAACTAAAACCGTTTTAGTGCTTATTGTCAAAAACATAGATATTTCATCATTTATGTGTAGTGGATCATATCCATACACACCATGCTTTAAAAGTGTTTAAAATATCTTGTTTTTGTATTTGGAGAAGTTTTGGAAAAACAAATTTGAAAAAATACGGTTTTTGTTTTAGCCAAAATTTCTAAGTTACAAAAATAGTTCAAATTGTTTGTAACATGTCTTGATTTTACTCAAACATGTTTGATTATCAAAGTATAATACTGAAACTATTTTGTAGATTTTTAGTGATTTTATGAGATTTTATTTTTGTCAAAATACCAAGTTTTTAATCCCTAAAAAGACCTGTCCTGGCTTCTGCCGGTCGACCGGACCGGTTGATCGAGGTAGGAGTCGGTCGACCGAGTCTGTCGACCAACGTGCACAGACGTGCACGCCAGTCTGGCTGGAGGGCCGGTCGACCGAGACGGTCGACCGTCCAGAGAGCTCTACTCTCTAGAAAGGCCCCGGTCGACCGGACAGAGAGCCGCTCTCTGTATCCAGGCCACGGTTGACCGGGCCGGTCAACCGAGGCTCCAACGATCAGATTTCTGACCGTTGGCAGTCAACCGGGCCGGTCGACCGACAGCCGTCAGGGCTGCTGATTTGGCCCCAACGGCTAATT